>CM059812.1:47826941-48089441 GCA_030435695.1 Brachymystax lenok tsinlingensis
GGTACCTTCAAATTTGCTCAAACATGATTTTGACATTGATTCTGGAAAACTGTGCAAAAATGTATTCCACAGTTGCAACATGCTAAATATGGTCTCATATTGTTCCTATCATCTATACAACTAGTGCTGCACTAGTTGGTACCTTCAAATTTGCTCAAACATGATTTTGACATTGATTCTGGAAAACTGTGCAAAAATGTATTCCACAGTTGCAACATGCTAAATATGGTCTCATAGTGTTCCTATCATCTATACAACCAGTGCTGCACTAGTTGGTACCTTCAAATTTGCTCAAACATGATTTTGACATTGATTCTGGAAAACTGTGCAAAAATGTATTCCACAGTTGCAACATGCTAAATATGGTCTTATAGTGTTCCGATCATCTATACTACCAGTGCTGCATTAGTTGGTACCTTCAAAATTGCTCAAACATGATTTTGACATTGATTCTGGAAAACTGTGCAAAAATGTATTCCACAGTTGCAACATGCTAAATATGGTCTCATAATGTTCCTATCATCTATACTACCAGTGCTGCACTAGTTGGTACCTTCAAATTTGCTCAAACATGATTTTGACATTGATTCTGGAAAACTGTGCAAAAATGTATTCCACAGTTGCAACATGCTAAATATGGTCTCATAATGTTCCTATCATCTATACAACTAGTGCTGCACTAGTTGGTACCTTCAAATTTGCTCAAACATGATTTTGACATTGATTCTGGAAAACTGTGCAAAAATGTATTCCACAGTTGCAACATGCTAAATATGGTCTCATAATGTTCCTATCATCTATACAACTAGTGCTGCACTAGTTGGTACCTTCAAATTTGCTCAAACATGATTTTGACATTGATTCTGGAAAACTGTGCAAAAATGTATTCCACAGTTGCAACATGCTAAATATGGTCTCATAGTGTTCCTATCATCTATACAACTAGTGCTGCACTAGTTGGTACCTTCAAATTTGCTCAAACATGATTTTGACATTGATTCTGGAAAACTGTGCAAAAATGTATTCCACAGTTGCAACATGCTAAATATGGTCTCATAATGTTCCTATCATCTATACAACTAGTGCTGCACTAGTTGGTACCTTCAAATTTGCTCAAACATGATTTTGACATTGATTCTGGAAAACTGTGCAAAAATGTATTCCACAGTTGCAACATGCTAAATATGGTCTCATATTGTTCCTATCATCTATACAACTAGTGCTGCACTAGTTGGTACCTTCAAATTTGCTCAAACATGATTTTGACATTGATTCTGGAAAACTGTGCAAAATGTATTCCACAGTTGCAACATGCTAAATATGGTCTCATAGTGTTCCTATCATCTATACAACCAGTGCTGCACTAGTTGGTACCTTCAAATTTGCTCAAACATGATTTTGACATTGATTCTGGAAAACTGTGCAAAAATGTATTCCACAGTTGCAACATGCTAAATATGGTCTTATAGTGTTCCGATCATCTATACTACCAGTGCTGCATTAGTTGTTACCTTCAAAATTGCTCAAACATGATTTTGACATTGATTCTGGAAAACTGTGCAAAAATGTATTCCACAGTTGCAACATGCTAAATATGGTCTCATAATGTTCCTATCATCTATACTACCAGTGCTGCACTAGTTGGTACCTTCAAATTTGCTCAAACATGATTTTGACATTGATTCTGGAAAACTGTGCAAAAATGTATTCCACAGTTGCAACATGCTAAATATGGTCTCATAATGTTCCTATCATCTATACAACTAGTGCTGCACTAGTTGGTACCTTCAAATTTGCTCAAACATGATTTTGACATTGATTCTGGAAAACTGTGCAAAAATGTATTCCACAGTTGCAACATGCTAAATATGGTCTCATAATGTTCCTATCATCTATACAACTAGTGCTGCACTAGTTGGTACCTTCAAATTTGCTCAAACATGATTTTGACATTGATTCTGGAAAACTGTGCAAAAATGTATTCCACAGTTGCAACATGCTAAATATGGTCTCATAGTGTTCCTATCATCTATACAACTAGTGCTGCACTAGTTGGTACCTTCAAATTTGCTCAAACATGATTTTGACATTGATTCTGGAAAACTGTGCAAAAATGTATTCCACAGTTGCAACATGCTAAATATGGTCTCATAGTGTTCCGATCATCTATACTACCAGTGCTGCATTAGTTTTTACCTTCAAAATTGCTCAAACATGATTTTGACATTGATTCTGGAAAACTGTGCAAAAATGTATTCCACAGTTGCAACATGCTAAATATGGTCTCATAATGTTCCTATCATCTATACAACTAGTGCTGCACTAGTTGGTACCTTCAAATTTGCTCAAACATGATTTTGACATTGATTCTGGAAAACTGTGCAAAAATGTATTCCACAGTTGCAACATGCTAAATATGGTCTCATATTGTTCCTATCATCTATACAACTAGTGCTGCACTAGTTGGTACCTTCAAATTTGCTCAAACATGATTTTGACATTGATTCTGGAAAACTGTGCAAAATGTATTCCACAGTTGCAACATGCTAAATATGGTCTCATAGTGTTCCTATCATCTATACAACCAGTGCTGCACTAGTTGGTACCTTCAAATTTGCTCAAACATGATTTTGACATTGATTCTGGAAAACTGTGCAAAAATGTATTCCACAGTTGCAACATGCTAAATATGGTCTTATAGTGTTCCGATCATCTATACTACCAGTGCTGCATTAGTTGGTACCTTCAAAATTGCTCAAACATGATTTTGACATTGATTCTGGAAAACTGTGCAAAAATGTATTCCACAGTTGCAACATGCTAAATATGGTCTCATAATGTTCCTATCATCTATACAACCAGTGCTGCACTAGTTGGTACCTTCAAAATTGCTCAAACATGATTTTGACATTGATTCTGGAAAACTGTGCAAAAATGTATTCCACAGTTGCAACATGCTAAATATGGTCTCATAATGTTCCTATCATCTATACAACTAGTGCTGCACTAGTTGGTACCTTCAAATTTGCTCAAACATGATTTTGACATTGATTCTGGAAAACTGTGCAAAAATGTATTCCACAGTTGCAACATGCTAAATATGGTCTCATAATGTTCCTATCATCTATACAACTAGTGCTGCACTAGTTGGTACCTTCAAATTTGCTCAAACATGATTTTGACATTGATTCTGGAAAACTGTGCAAAAATGTATTCCACAGTTGCAACATGCTAAATATGGTCTCATAGTGTTCCTATCATCTATACAACTAGTGCTGCACTAGTTGGTACCTTCAAATTTGCTCAAACATGATTTTGACATTGATTCTGGAAAACTGTGCAAAAATGTATTCCACAGTTGCAACATGCTAAATATGGTCTTATAGTGTTCCTATCATCTATACTACCAGTGCTGCATTAGTTTTTACCTTCAAAATTGCTCAAACATGATTTTGACATTGATTCTGGAAAACTGTGCAAAAATGTATTCCACAGTTGCAACATGCTAAATATGGTCTCATAATGTTCCTATCATCTATACTACCAGTGCTGCACTAGTTGTTACCTTCAAATTTGCTCAAACATGATTTTGACATTGATTCTGGAAAACTGTGCAAAAATGTATTCCACAGTTGCAACATGCTAAATTTGGTCTCATAATGTTCCTATCATCTATACAACTAGTGCTGCACTAGTTGGTACCTTCAAATTTGCTCAAACATGATTTTGACATTGATTCTGGAAAACTGTGCAAAAATGTATTCCACAGTTGCAACATGCTAAATATGGTCTCATAATGTTCCTATCATCTATACAACTAGTGCTGCACTAGTTGGTACCTTCAAATTTGCTCAAACATGATTTTGACATTGATTCTGGAAAACTGTGCAAAAATGTATTCCACAGTTGCAACATGCTAAATATGGTCTCATATTGTTCCTATCATCTATACAACCAGTGCTGCACTAGTTGGTACCTTCAAATTTGCTCAAACATGATTTTGACATTGATTCTGGAAAACTGTGCAAAATGTATTCCACAGTTGCAACATGCTAAATATGGTCTCATAGTGTTCCTATCATCTATACAACCAGTGCTGCACTAGTTGGTACCTTCAAATTTGCTCAAACATGATTTTGACATTGATTCTGGAAAACTGTGCAAAAATGTATTCCACAGTTGCAACATGCTAAATATGGTCTTATAGTGTTCCTATCATCTATACTACCAGTGCTGCATTAGTTTTTACCTTCAAAATTGCTCAAACATGATTTTGACATTGATTCTGGAAAACTGTGCAAAAATGTATTCCACAGTTGCAACATGCTAAATTAAATATGGTCTTATAATGTTCCTATCATCTATACAACTAGTGCTGCACTAGTTGGTACCTTCAAATTTGCTCAAACATGATTTTGACATTGATTCTGGAAAACTGTGCAAAAATGTACTCCACAGTTGCAACATGCTAAATATGGTCTTATAGTGTTCCTATCATCTATACTACCAGTGCTGCATTAGTTGGTACCTTCAAATTTGCTCAAACATGATTTTGACATTGATTCTGGAAAACTGTGCAAAAATGTATTCCACAGTTGCAACATGCTAAATATGGTCTCATAATGTTCCTATCATCTATACAACCAGTGCTGCACTAGTTGGTACCTTCAAAATTTGCTCAAACATGATTTTGACATTGATTCTGGAAAACTGTGCAAAAATGTATTCCACAGTTGCAACATGCTAAATATGGTCTCATAATGTTCCTATCATCTATACAACTAGTGCTGCACTAGTTGGTACCTTCAAATTTGCTCAAACATGATTTTGACATTGATTCTGGAAAACTGTGCAAAAATGTATTCCACAGTTGCAACATGCTAAATATGGTCTCATAATGTTCCTATCATCTATACAACTAGTGCTGCACTAGTTGGTACCTTCAAATTTGCTCAAACATGATTTTGACATTGATTCTGGAAAACTGTGCAAAAATGTATTCCACAGTTGCAACATGCTAAATATGGTCTCATAATGTTCCTATCATCTATACAACTAGTGCTGCACTAGTTGGTACCTTCAAATTTGCTCAAACATGATTTTGACATTGATTCTGGAAAACTGTGCAAAAATGTATTCCACAGTTGCAACATGCTAAATATGGTCTCATAATGTTCCTATCATCTATACAACTAGTGCTGCACTAGTTGGTACCTTCAAATTTGCTCAAACATGATTTTGACATTGATTCTGGAAAACTGTGCAAAAATGTATTCCACAGTTGCAACATTCTAAATATGGTCTCATAGTGTTCCTATCATCTATACAACCAGTGCTGCACTAGTTGGTACCTTCAAATTTGCTCAAACATGATTTTGACATTGATTCTGGAAAACTGTGCAAAAATGTATTCCACAGTTGCAACATGCTAAATTAAATATGGTCTTATAATGTTCCTATCATCTATACAACTAGTGCTGCACTAGTTGGTACCTTCAAATTTGCTCAAACATGATTTTGACATTGATTCTGGAAAACTGTGCAAAAATGTATTCCACAGTTGCAACATGCTAAATATGGTCTCATAGTGTTCCTATCATCTATACAACTAGTGCTGCACTAGTTGGTACCTTCAAATTTGCTCAAACATGATTTTGACATTGATTCTGGAAAACTGTGCAAAAATGTATTCCACAGTTGCAACATGCTAAATATGGTCTTATAGTGTTCCTATCATCTATACTACCAGTGCTGCATTAGTTTTTACCTTCAAAATTGCTCAAACATGATTTTGACATTGATTCTGGAAAACTGTGCAAAAATGTATTCCACAGTTGCAACATGCTAAATATGGTCTCATAATGTTCCTATCATCTATACAACTAGTGCTGCACTAGTTGGTACCTTCAAATTTGCTCAAACATGATTTTGACATTGATTCTGGAAAACTGTGCAAAAATGTATTCCACAGTTGCAACATTCTAAATATGGTCTCATAGTGTTCCTATCATCTATACAACCAGTGCTGCACTAGTTGGTACCTTCAAATTTGCTCAAACATGATTTTGACATTGATTCTGGAAAACTGTGCAAAATGTATTCCACAGTTGCAACATGCTAAATATGGTCTCATAGTGTTCCTATCATCTATACAACTAGTGCTGCACTAGTTGGTACCTTCAAATTTGCTCAAACATGATTTTGACATTGATTCTGGAAAACTGTGCAAAAATGTATTCCACAGTTGCAACATGCTAAATATGGTCTTATAGTGTTCCTATCATCTATACTACCAGTGCTGCATTAGTTGGTACCTTCAAAATTGCTCAAACATGATTTTGACATTGATTCTGGAAAACTGTGCAAAAATGTATTCCACAGTTGCAACATGCTAAATATGGTCTCATAATGTTCCTATCATCTATACAACTAGTGCTGCACTAGTTGGTACCTTCAAATTTGCTCAAACATGATTTTGACATTGATTCTGGAAAACTGTGCAAAAATGTATTCCACAGTTGCAACATGCTAAATATGGTCTCATAGTGTTCCTATCATCTGTACAACTAGTGCTGCACTAGTTGGTACCTTCAAATTTGCTCAAACATGATTTTGACATTGATTCTGGAAAACTGTGCAAAATGTATTCCACAGTTGCAACATGCTAAATATGGTCTCATAGTGTTCCTATCATCTATACAACTAGTGCTGCACTAGTTGGTACCTTCAAATTTGCTCAAACATGATTTTGACATTGATTCTGGAAAACTGTGCAAAAATGTATTCCACAGTTGCAACATTCTAAATATGGTCTCATAGTGTTCCTATCATCTATACAACCAGTGCTGCACTAGTTGGTACCTTCAAATTTGCTCAAACATGATTTTGACATTGATTCTGGAAAACTGTGCAAAAATGTATTCCACAGTTGCAACATGCTAAATATGGTCTCATAATGTTCCTATCATCTATACAACTAGTGCTGCACTAGTTGGTACCTTCAAATTTGCTCAAACATGATTTTGACATTGATTCTGGAAAACTGTGCAAAAATGTATTCCACAGTTGCAACATGCTAAATATGGTCTCATAATGTTCCTATCATCTATACAACTAGTGCTGCACTAGTTGGTACCTTCAAATTTGCTCAAACATGATTTTGACATTGATTCTGGAAAACTGTGCAAAAATGTATTCCACAGTTGCAACATGCTAAATATGGTCTCATAGTGTTCCTATCATCTATACAACCAGTGCTGCACTAGTTGGTACCTTCAAATTTGCTCAAACATGATTTTGACATTGATTCTGGAAAACTGTGCAAAAATGTACTCCACAGTTGCAACATGCTAAATATGGTCTTATAGTGTTCCGATCATCTATACTACCAGTGCTGCATTAGTTTTTACCTTCAAAATTGCTCAAACATGATTTTGACATTGATTCTGGAAAACTGTGCAAAAATGTATTCCACAGTTGCAACATGCTAAATATGGTCTCATAATGTTCCTATCATCTATACTACCAGTGCTGCACTGGTTGTTACCTTCAAAATTGCTCAAACATGATTTTGACATTGATTCTGGAAAACTGTGCAAAAATGTATTCCACAGTTGCAACATGCTAAATTTGGTCTCATAATGTTCCTATCATCTATACAACTAGTGCTGCACTAGTTGGTACCTTCAAATTTGCTCAAACATGATTTTGACATTGATTCTGGAAAACTGTGCAAAAATGTATTCCACAGTTGCAACATGCTAAATATGGTCTCATAATGTTCCTATCATCTATACAACTAGTGCTGCACTAGTTGGTACCTTCAAATTTGCTCAAACATGATTTTGACATTGATTCTGGAAAACTGTGCAAAAATGTATTCCACAGTTGCAACATGCTAAATATGGTCTCATAGTGTTCCTATCATCTATACAACTAGTGCTGCACTAGTTGGTACCTTCAAATTTGCTCAAACATGATTTTGACATTGATTCTGGAAAACTGTGCAAAAATGTATTCCACAGTTGCAACATGCTAAATTAAATATGGTCTTATAATGTTCCTATCATCTATACAACTAGTGCTGCACTAGTTGGTACCTTCAAATTTGCTCAAACATGATTTTGACATTGATTCTGGAAAACTGTGCAAAAATGTATTCCACAGTTGCAACATGCTAAATATGGTCTCATAATGTTCCTATCATCTATACAACTAGTGCTGCACTAGTTGGTACCTTCAAATTTGCTCAAACATGATTTTGACATTGATTCTGGAAAACTGTGCAAAAATGTATTCCACAGTTGCAACATTCTAAATATGGTCTCATAGTGTTCCTATCATCTATACAACCAGTGCTGCACTAGTTGGTACCTTCAAATTTGCTCAAACATGATTTTGACATTGATTCTGGAAAACTGTGCAAAAATGTATTCCACAGTTGCAACATGCTAAATATGGTCTTATAGTGTTCCGATCATCTATACTACCAGTGCTGCATTAGTTTTACCTTCAAAATTGCTCAAACATGATTTTGACATTGATTCTGGAAAACTGTGCAAAAATGTATTCCACAGTTGCAACATGCTAAATATGGTCTCATAATGTTCCTATCATCTATACTACCAGTGCTGCACTAGTTGTTACCTTCAAATTTGCTCAAACATGATTTTGACATTGATTCTGGAAAACTGTGCAAAAATGTATTCCACAGTTGCAACATGCTAAATATGGTCTCATAATGTTCCTATCATCTATACAACTAGTGCTGCACTAGTTGGTACCTTCAAATTTGCTCAAACATGATTTTGACATTGATTCTGGAAAACTGTGCAAAAATGTATTCCACAGTTGCAACATGCTAAATATGGTCTCATAATGTTCCTATCATCTATACAACTAGTGCTGCACTAGTTGGTACCTTCAAATTTGCTCAAACATGATTTTGACATTGATTCTGGAAAACTGTGCAAAAATGTATTCCACAGTTGCAACATGCTAAATTAAATATGGTCTTATAATGTTCCTATCATCTATACAACTAGTGCTGCACTAGTTGGTACCTTCAAATTTGCTCAAACATGATTTTGACATTGATTCTGGAAAACTGTGCAAAAATGTATTCCACAGTTGCAACATTCTAAATATGGTCTCATAGTGTTCCTATCATCTATACAACCAGTGCTGCACTAGTTGGTACCTTCAAATTTGCTCAAACATGATTTTGACATTGATTCTGGAAAACTGTGCAAAAATGTACTCCACAGTTGCAACATGCTAAATATGGTCTTATAGTGTTCCGATCATCTATACTACCAGTGCTGCATTAGTTTTTACCTTCAAAATTGCTCAAACATGATTTTGACATTGATTCTGGAAAACTGTGCAAAAATGTATTCCACAGTTGCAACATGCTAAATATGGTCTCATAATGTTCCTATCATCTATACTACCAGTGCTGCATTAGTTTTTACCTTCAAAATTGCTCAAACATGATTTTGACATTGATTCTGGAAAACTGTGCAAAAATGTATTCCACAGTTGCAACATGCTAAATATGGTCTCATAATGTTCCTATCATCTATACAACCAGTGCTGCACTAGTTGGTACCTTCAAAATTGCTCAAACATGATTTTGACATTGATTCTGGAAAACTGTGCAAAAATGTATTCCACAGTTGCAACATGCTAAATTTGGTCTCATAATGTTCCTATCATCTATACAACTAGTGCTGCACTAGTTGGTACCTTCAAATTTGCTCAAACATGATTTTGACATTGATTCTGGAAAACTGTGCAAAAATGTATTCCACAGTTGCAACATGCTAAATATGGTCTCATAATGTTCCTATCATCTATACAACCAGTGCTGCACTAGTTGGTACCTTCAAATTTGCTCAAACATGATTTTGACATTGATTCTGGAAAACTGTGCAAAAATGTATTCCACAGTTGCAACATGCTAAATATGGTCTCATAATGTTCCTATCATCTATACAACTAGTGCTGCACTAGTTGGTACCTTCAAATTTGCTCAAACATGATTTTGACATTGATTCTGGAAAACTGTGCAAAAATGTATTCCACAGTTGCAACATGCTAAATATGGTCTCATAATGTTCCTATCATCTATACAACTAGTGCTGCACTAGTTGGTACCTTCAAATTTGCTCAAACATGATTTTGACATTGATTCTGGAAAACTGTGCAAAAATGTATTCCACAGTTGCAACATGCTAAATATGGTCTCATAATGTTCCTATCATCTATACAACTAGTGCTGCACTAGTTGGTACCTTCAAATTTGCTCAAACATGATTTTGACATTGATTCTGGAAAACTGTGCAAAAATGTATTCCACAGTTGCAACATTCTAAATATGGTCTCATAGTGTTCCTATCATCTATACAACCAGTGCTGCACTAGTTGGTACCTTCAAATTTGCTCAAACATGATTTTGACATTGATTCTGGAAAACTGTGCAAAAATGTATTCCACAGTTGCAACATGCTAAATATGGTCTTATAGTGTTCCGATCATCTATACTACCAGTGCTGCATTAGTTTTACCTTCAAAATTGCTCAAACATGATTTTGACATTGATTCTGGAAAACTGTGCAAAAATGTATTCCACAGTTGCAACATGCTAAATATGGTCTCATAATGTTCCTATCATCTATACTACCAGTGCTGCACTGGTTGTTACCTTCAAAATTGCTCAAACATGATTTTGACATTGATTCTGGAAAACTGTGCAAAAATGTATTCCACAGTTGCAACATTCTAAATATGGTCTCATAGTGTTCCTATCATCTATACAACTAGTGCTGCACTAGTTGGTACCTTCAAATTTGCTCAAACATGATTTTGACATTGATTCTGGAAAACTGTGCAAAAATGTATTCCACAGTTGCAACATGCTAAATTAAATATGGTCTTATAATGTTCCTATCATCTATACAACTAGTGCTGCACTAGTTGGTACCTTCAAATTTGCTCAAACATGATTTTGACATTGATTCTGGAAAACTGTGCAAAAATGTATTCCACAGTTGCAACATGCTAAATATGGTCTCATAATGTTCCTATCATCTATACAACTAGTGCTGCACTAGTTGGTACCTTCAAATTTGCTCAAACATGATTTTGACATTGATTCTGGAAAACTGTGCAAAAATGTATTCCACAGTTGCAACATTCTAAATATGGTCTCATAGTGTTCCTATCATCTATACAACCAGTGCTGCACTAGTTGGTACCTTCAAATTTGCTCAAACATGATTTTGACATTGATTCTGGAAAACTGTGCAAAAATGTATTCCACAGTTGCAACATGCTAAATATGGTCTTATAGTGTTCCTATCATCTATACTACCAGTGCTGCATTAGTTGGTACCTTCAAAATTGCTCAAACATGATTTTGACATTGATTCTGGAAAACTGTGCAAAAATGTATTCCACAGTTGCAACATGCTAAATATGGTCTCATAATGTTCCTATCATCTATACTACCAGTGCTGCACTAGTTGGTACCTTCAAATTTGCTCAAACATGATTTTGACATTGATTCTGGAAAACTGTGCAAAAATGTATTCCACAGTTGCAACATGCTAAATATGGTCTCATAATGTTCCTATCATCTATACAACCAGTGCTGCACTAGTTGGTACCTTCAAAATTGCTCAAACATGATTTTGACATTGATTCTGGAAAACTGTGCAAAAATGTATTCCACAGTTGCAACATGCTAAATATGGTCTCATAATGTTCCTATCATCTATACAACTAGTGCTGCACTAGTTGGTACCTTCAAATTTGCTCAAACATGATTTTGACATTGATTCTGGAAAACTGTGCAAAAATGTATTCCACAGTTGCAACATGCTAAATATGGTCTCATAGTGTTCCTATCATCTATACAACCAGTGCTGCACTAGTTGGTACATTCAAATTTGCTCAAACATGATTTTGACATTGATTCTGGAAAACTGTGCAAAAATGTATTCCACAGTTGCAACATGCTAAATTAAATATGGTCTCATAATGTTCCTATCATCTATACAACTAGTGCTGCACTAGTTGGTACCTTCAAATTTGCTCAAACATGATTTTGACATTGATTCTGGAAAACTGTGCAAAAATGTATTCCACAGTTGCAACATGCTAAATATGGTCTCATAATGTTCCTATCATCTATACAACTAGTGCTGCACTAGTTGGTACCTTCAAATTTGCTCAAACATGATTTTGACATTGATTCTGGAAAACTGTGCAAAAATGTATTCCACAGTTGCAACATGCTAAATATGGTCTCATAATGTTCCTATCATCTATACAACTAGTGCTGCACTAGTTGGTACCTTCAAATTTGCTCAAACATGATTTTGACATTGATTCTGGAAAACTGTGCAAAAATGTATTCCACAGTTGCAACATTCTAAATATGGTCTCATAGTGTTCCTATCATCTATACAACCAGTGCTGCACTAGTTGGTACCTTCAAATTTGCTCAAACATGATTTTGACATTGATTCTGGAAAACTGTGCAAAAATGTACTCCACAGTTGCAACATGCTAAATATGGTCTTATAGTGTTCCGATCATCTATACTACCAGTGCTGCATTAGTTTTTACCTTCAAAATTGCTCAAACATGATTTTGACATTGATTCTGGAAAACTGTGCAAAAATGTATTCCACAGTTGCAACATGCTAAATATGGTCTCATAATGTTCCTATCATCTATACTACCAGTGCTGCACTGGTTGTTACCTTCAAAATTGCTCAAACATGATTTTGACATTGATTCTGGAAAACTGTGCAAAAATGTATTCCACAGTTGCAACATGCTAAATATGGTCTCATAATGTTCCTATCATCTATACAACTAGTGCTGCACTAGTTGGTACCTTCAAATTTGCTCAAACATGATTTTGACATTGATTCTGGAAAACTGTGCAAAAATGTATTCCACAGTTGCAACATGCTAAATATGGTCTCATAATGTTCCTATCATCTATACAACCAGTGCTGCACTAGTTGGTACCTTCAAATTTGCTCAAACATGATTTTGACATTGATTCTGGAAAACTGTGCAAAAATGTATTCCACAGTTGCAACATGCTAAATATGGTCTCATAATGTTCCTATCATCTATACAACTAGTGCTGCACTAGTTGGTACCTTCAAATTTGCTCAAACATGATTTTGACATTGATTCTGGAAAACTGTGCAAAAATGTATTCCACAGTTGCAACATGCTAAATATGGTCTCATAATGTTCCTATCATCTATACAACTAGTGCTGCACTAGTTGGTACCTTCAAATTTGCTCAAACATGATTTTGACATTGATTCTGGAAAACTGTGCAAAAATGTATTCCACAGTTGCAACATGCTAAATATGGTCTCATAATGTTCCTATCATCTATACAACTAGTGCTGCACTAGTTGGTACCTTCAAATTTGCTCAAACATGATTTTGACATTGATTCTGGAAAACTGTGCAAAAATGTATTCCACAGTTGCAACATTCTAAATATGGTCTCATAGTGTTCCTATCATCTATACAACCAGTGCTGCACTAGTTGGTACCTTCAAATTTGCTCAAACATGATTTTGACATTGATTCTGGAAAACTGTGCAAAAATGTACTCCACAGTTGCAACATGCTAAATATGGTCTTATAGTGTTCCTATCATCTATACTACCAGTGCTGCACTAGTTTTTACCTTCAAAATTGCTCAAACATGATTTTGACATTGATTCTGGAAAACTGTGCAAAAATGTATTCCACAGTTGCAACATGCTAAATATGGTCTCATAATGTTCCTATCATCTATACTACCAGTGCTGCACTAGTTGGTACCTTCAAATTTGCTCAAACATGATTTTGACATTGATTCTGGAAAACTGTGCAAAAATGTATTCCACAGTTGCAACATGCTAAATATGGTCTCATAATGTTCCTATCATCTATACAACTAGTGCTGCACTAGTTGGTACCTTCAAATTTGCTCAAACATGATTTTGACATTGATTCTGGAAAACTGTGCAAAATGTATTCCACAGTTGCAACATGCTAAATATGGTCTCATAATGTTCCTATCATCTATACAACTAGTGCTGCACTAGTTGGTACCTTCAAATTTGCTCAAACATGATTTTGACATTGATTCTGGAAAACTGTGCAAAAATGTATTCCACAGTTGCAACATTCTAAATATGGTCTCATAGTGTTCCTATCATCTATACAACCAGTGCTGCACTAGTTGGTACCTTCAAATTTGCTCAAACATGATTTTGACATTGATTCTGGAAAACTGTGCAAAAATGTATTCCACAGTTGCAACATGCTAAATATGGTCTTATAGTGTTCCTATCATCTATACTACCAGTGCTGCATTAGTTTTTACCTTCAAAATTGCTCAAACATGATTTTGACATTGATTCTGGAAAACTGTGCAAAAATGTATTCCACAGTTGCAACATGCTAAATATGGTCTCATAATGTTCCTATCATCTATACTACCAGTGCTGCACTAGTTGGTACCTTCAAAATTGCTCAAACATGATTTTGACATTGATTCTGGAAAACTGTGCAAAAATGTATTCCACAGTTGCAACATGCTAAATATGGTCTCATAATGTTCCTATCATCTATACAACTAGTGCTGCACTAGTTGGTACCTTCAAATTTGCTCAAACATGATTTTGACATTGATTTTGGAAAACTGTGCAAAAATGTACTCCACAGTTGCAAAATGCTAAATATGGTCTTATAGTGTTCCTATCATCTATACAACCAGTGCTGCACTAGTTGGTACCTTCAAAATTTGCTCAAACATGATTTTGACATTGATTCTGGAAAACTGTGCAAAAATGTATTCCACAGTTGCAACATGCTAAATATGGTCTCATAATGTTCCTATCATCTATACAACCAGTGCTGCACTAGTTGGTACCTTCAAATTTGCTCAAACATGATTTTGACATTGATTCTGGAAAACTGTGCAAAAATGTATTCCACAGTTGCAACATGCTAAATATGGTCTCATAATGTTCCTATCATCTATACAACTAGTGCTGCACTAGTTGGTACCTTCAAATTTGCTCAAACATGATTTTGACATTGATTCTGGAAAACTGTGCAAAAATGTATTCCACAGTTGCAACATGCTAAATATGGTCTCATAATGTTCCTATCATCTATACAACTAGTGCTGCACTAGTTGGTACCTTCAAATTTGCTCAAACATGATTTTGACATTGATTCTGGAAAACTGTGCAAAAATGTATTCCACAGTTGCAACATGCTAAATATGGTCTCATAATGTTCCTATCATCTATACAACTAGTGCTGCACTAGTTGGTACCTTCAAATTTGCTCAAACATGATTTTGACATTGATTCTGGAAAACTGTGCAAAAATGTATTCCACAGTTGCAACATTCTAAATATGGTCTCATAGTGTTCCTATCATCTATACAACCAGTGCTGCACTAGTTGGTACCTTCAAATTTGCTCAAACATGATTTTGACATTGATTCTGGAAAACTGTGCAAAAATGTACTCCACAGTTGCAACATGCTAAATATGGTCTTATAGTGTTCCGATCATCTATACTACCAGTGCTGCATTAGTTTTTACCTTCAAAATTGCTCAAACATGATTTTGACATTGATTCTGGAAAACTGTGCAAAAATGTATTCCACAGTTGCAACATGCTAAATATGGTCTCATAATGTTCCTATCATCTATACTACCAGTGCTGCACTGGTTGTTACCTTCAAAATTGCTCAAACATGATTTTGACATTGATTCTGGAAAACTGTGCAAAAATGTATTCCACAGTTGCAACATGCTAAATATGGTCTCATAATGTTCCTATCATCTATACAACTAGTGCTGCACTAGTTGGTACCTTCAAATTTGCTCAAACATGATTTTGACATTGATTCTGGAAAACTGTGCAAAAATGTATTCCACAGTTGCAACATGCTAAATATGGTCTTATAGTGTTCCTATCATCTATACAACCAGTGCTGCACTAGTTGGTACCTTCAAATTTGCTCAAACATGATTTTGACATTGATTCTGGAAAACTGTGCAAAAATGTATTCCACAGTTGCAACATGCTAAATATGGTCTCATAATGTTCCTATCATCTATACTACCAGTGCTGCACTAGTTGTTACCTTCAAAATTGCTCAAACATGATTTTGACATTGATTCTGGAAAACTGTGCAAAAATGTATTCCACAGTTGCAACATGCTAAATATGGTCTCATAATGTTCCTATCATCTATACAACTAGTGCTGCACTAGTTGGTACCTTCAAATTTGCTCAAACATGATTTTGACATTGATTCTGGAAAACTGTGCAAAAATGTATTCCACAGTTGCAACATGCTAAATATGGTCTCATAATGTTCCTATCATCTATACAACTAGTGCTGCACTAGTTGGTACCTTCAAATTTGCTCAAACATGATTTTGACATTGATTCTGGAAAACTGTGCAAAAATGTATTCCACAGTTGCAACATGCTAAATTAAATATGGTCTTATAATGTTCCTATCATCTATACAACTAGTGCTGCACTAGTTGGTACCTTCAAATTTGCTCAAACATGATTTTGACATTGATTCTGGAAAACTGTGCAAAAATGTATTCCACAGTTGCAACATGCTAAATATGGTCTCATAATGTTCCTATCATCTATACAACTAGTGCTGCACTAGTTGGTACCTTCAAATTTGCTCAAACATGATTTTGACATTGATTCTGGAAAACTGTGCAAAAATGTACTCCACAGTTGCAACATGCTAAATATGGTCTTATAGTGTTCCGATCATCTATACTGCCAGTGCTGCATTAGTTTTACCTTCAAAATTGCTCAAACATGATTTTGACATTGATTCTGGAAAACTGTGCAAAAATGTATTCCACAGTTGCAACATGCTAAATATGGTCTCATAATGTTCCTATCATCTATACTACCAGTGCTGCACTAGTTGTTACCTTCAAAATTGCTCAAACATGATTTTGACATTGATTCTGGAAAACTGTGCAAAAATGTATTCCACAGTTGCAACATGCTAAATATGGTCTCATAATGTTCCTATCATCTATACAACTAGTGCTGCACTAGTTGGTACCTTCAAATTTGCTCAAACATGATTTTGACATTGATTCTGGAAAACTGTGCAAAAATGTATTCCACAGTTGCAACATGCTAAATATGGTCTCATAATGTTCCTATCATCTATACAACTAGTGCTGCACTAGTTGGTACCTTCAAATTTGCTCAAACATGATTTTGACATTGATTCTGGAAAACTGTGCAAAAATGTATTCCACAGTTGCAACATGCTAAATATGGTCTCATAATGTTCCTATCATCTATACAACTAGTGCTGCACTAGTTGGTACCTTCAAATTTGCTCAAACATGATTTTGACATTGATTCTGGAAAACTGTGCAAAAATGTATTCCACAGTTGCAACATTCTAAATATGGTCTCATAGTGTTCCTATCATCTATACAACCAGTGCTGCACTAGTTGGTACCTTCAAATTTGCTCAAACATGATTTTGACATTGATTCTGGAAAACTGTGCAAAAATGTACTCCACAGTTGCAACATGCTAAATATGGTCTTATAGTGTTCCGATCATCTATACTACCAGTGCTGCATTAGTTTTTACCTTCAAAATTGCTCAAACATGATTTTGACATTGATTCTGGAAAACTGTGCAAAAATGTATTCCACAGTTGCAACATGCTAAATATGGTCTCATAATGTTCCTATCATCTATACTACCAGTGCTGCACTGGTTGTTACCTTCAAAATTGCTCAAACATGATTTTGACATTGATTCTGGAAAACTGTGCAAAAATGTATTCCACAGTTGCAACATGCTAAATATGGTCTCATAATGTTCCTATCATCTATACAACTAGTGCTGCACTAGTTGGTACCTTCAAATTTGCTCAAACATGATTTTGACATTGATTCTGGAAAACTGTGCAAAAATGTATTCCACAGTTGCAACATGCTAAATATGGTCTTATAGTGTTCCTATCATCTATACAACCAGTGCTGCACTAGTTGGTACCTTCAAATTTGCTCAAACATGATTTTGACATTGATTCTGGAAAACTGTGCAAAAATGTATTCCACAGTTGCAACATGCTAAATATGGTCTCATAATGTTCCTATCATCTATACTACCAGTGCTGCACTAGTTGGTACCTTCAAAATTTGCTCAAACATGATTTTGACATTGATTCTGGAAAACTGTGCAAAAATGTATTCCACAGTTGCAACATGCTAAATATGGTCTCATAATGTTCCTATCATCTATACAACTAGTGCTGCACTAGTTGGTACCTTCAAATTTGCTCAAACATGATTTTGACATTGATTCTGGAAAACTGTGCAAAAATGTATTCCACAGTTGCAACATGCTAAATATGGTCTCATAATGTTCCTATCATCTATACAACTAGTGCTGCACTAGTTGGTACCTTCAAATTTGCTCAAACATGATTTTGACATTGATTCTGGAAAACTGTGCAAAAATGTATTCCACAGTTGCAACATGCTAAATATGGTCTCATAATGTTCCTATCATCTATACAACTAGTGCTGCACTAGTTGGTACCTTCAAATTTGCTCAAACATGATTTTGACATTGATTCTGGAAAACTGTGCAAAAATGTATTCCACAGTTGCAACATGCTAAATATGGTCTCATAGTGTTCCTATCATCTATACAACCAGTGCTGCACTAGTTGGTACATTCAAATTTGCTCAAACATGATTTTGACATTGATTCTGGAAAACTGTGCAAAAATGTATTCCACAGTTGCAACATGCTAAATTAAATATGGTCTTATAATGTTCCTATCATCTATACAACTAGTGCTGCACTAGTTGGTACCTTCAAATTTGCTCAAACATGATTTTGACATTGATTCTGGAAAACTGTGCAAAAATGTATTCCACAGTTGCAACATGCTAAATATGGTCTCATATTGTTCCTATCATCTATACAACCAGTGCTGCACTAGTTGGTACCTTCAAATTTGCTCAAACATGATTTTGACATTGATTCTGGAAAACTGTGCAAAAATGTATTCCACAGTTGCAACATGCTAAATTAAATATGGTCTTATAATGTTCCTATCATCTATACAACTAGTGCTGCACTAGTTGGTACCTTCAAATTTGCTCAAACATGATTTTGACATTGATTCTGGAAAACTGTGCAAAAATGTACTCCACAGTTGCAACATGCTAAATATGGTCTTATAGTGTTCCGATCATCTATACTACCAGTGCTGCATTAGTTTTTACCTTCAAAATTGCTCAAACATGATTTTGACATTGATTCTGGAAAACTGTGCAAAAATGTATTCCACAGTTGCAACATGCTAAATATGGTCTCATAATGTTCCTATCATCTATACAACTAGTGCTGCACTAGTTGGTACCTTCAAATTTGCTCAAACATGATTTTGACATTGATTCTGGAAAACTGTGCAAAAATGTATTCCACAGTTGCAACATGCTAAATATGGTCTCATAGTGTTCCTATCATCTATACAACCAGTGCTGCACTAGTTGGTACCTTCAAATTTGCTCAAACATGATTTTGACATTGATTCTGGAAAACTGTGCAAAAATGTATTCCACAGTTGCAACATGCTAAATATGGTCTTATAGTGTTCCGATCATCTATACTACCAGTGCTGCATTAGTTTTACCTTCAAAATTGCTCAAACATGATTTTGACATTGATTCTGGAAAACTGTGCAAAAATGTATTCCACAGTTGCAACATGCTAAATATGGTCTCATAATGTTCCTATCATCTATACTACCAGTGCTGCACTAGTTGGTACCTTCAAAATTGCTCAAACATGAGTTTGACATTGATTCTGGAAAACTGTGCAAAAATGTATTCCACAGTTGCAACATGCTAAATATGGTCTCATAATGTTCCTATCATCTATACAACTAGTGCTGCACTAGTTGGTACCTTCAAATTTGCTCAAACATGATTTTGACATTGATTCTGGAAAACTGTGCAAAAATGTATTCCACAGTTGCAACATGCTAAATATGGTCTTATAGTGTTCCGATCATCTATACTACCAGTGCTGCATTAGTTTTTACCTTCAAAATTTGCTCAAACATGATTTTGACATTGATTCTGGAAAACTGTGCAAAAATGTATTCCACAGTTGCAACATGCTAAATATGGTCTCATAATGTTCCTATCATCTATACTACCAGTGCTGCACTGGTTGTTACCTTCAAAATTGCTCAAACATGATTTTGACATTGATTCTGGAAAACTGTGCAAAAATGTATTCCACAGTTGCAACATGCTAAATATGGTCTCATAATGTTCCTATCATCTATACAACTAGTGCTGCACTAGTTGGTACCTTCAAATTTGCTCAAACATGATTTTGACATTGATTCTGGAAAACTGTGCAAAAATGTATTCCACAGTTGCAACATGCTAAATATGGTCTCATAATGTTCCTATCATCTATACAACTAGTGCTGCACTAGTTGGTACCTTCAAATTTGCTCAAACATGATTTTGACATTGATTCTGGAAAACTGTGCAAAAATGTATTCCACAGTTGCAACATGCTAAATATGGTCTCATAATGTTCCTATCATCTATACAACTAGTGCTGCACTAGTTGGTACCTTCAAATTTGCTCAAACATGATTTTGACATTGATTCTGGAAAACTGTGCAAAAATGTATTCCACAGTTGCAACATGCTAAATATGGTCTCATAGTGTTCCTATCATCTATACAACCAGTGCTGCACTAGTTGGTACCTTCAAATTTGCTCAAACATGATTTTGACATTGATTCTGGAAAACTGTGCAAAAATGTATTCCACAGTTGCAACATGCTAAATATGGTCTTATAATGTTCCTATCATCTATACAACTAGTGCTGCACTAGTTGGTACCTTCAAATTTGCTCAAACATGATTTTGACATTGATTCTGGAAAACTGTGCAAAAATGTATTCCACAGTTGCAACATGCTAAATATGGTCTCATATTGTTCCTATCATCTATACAACCAGTGCTGCACTAGTTGGTACATTCAAATTTGCTCAAACATGATTTTGACATTGATTCTGGAAAACTGTGCAAAAATGTATTCCACAGTTGCAACATGCTAAATTAAATATGGTCTTATAATGTTCCTATCATCTATACAACTAGTGCTGCACTAGTTGGTACCTTCAAATTTGCTCAAACATGATTTTGACATTGATTCTGGAAAACTGTGCAAAAATGTATTCCACAGTTGCAACATGCTAAATATGGTCTCATATTGTTCCTATCATCTATACAACTAGTGCTGCACTAGTTGGTACCTTCAAATTTGCTCAAACATGATTTTGACATTGATTCTGGAAAACTGTGCAAAAATGTATTCCACAGTTGCAACATGCTAAATATGGTCTCATAGTGTTCCTATCATCTATACAACCAGTGCTGCACTAGTTGGTACCTTCAAATTTGCTCAAACATGATTTTGACATTGATTCTGGAAAACTGTGCAAAAATGTATTCCACAGTTGCAACATTCTAAATATGGTCTCATAGTGTTCCTATCATCTATACAACCAGTGCTGCACTAGTTGGTACCTTCAAATTTGCTCAAACATGATTTTGACATTGATTCTGGAAAACTGTGCAAAAATGTATTCCACAGTTGCAACATGCTAAATATGGTCTCATAATGTTCCTATCATCTATACAACTAGTGCTGCACTAGTTGGTACCTTCAAATTTGCTCAAACATGATTTTGACATTGATTCTGGAAAACTGTGCAAAAATGTATTCCACAGTTGCAACATGCTAAATATGGTCTCATAGTGTTCCTATCATCTATACAACCAGTGCTGCATTAGTTTTTACCTTCAAAATTGCTCAAACATGATTTTGACATTGATTCTGGAAAACTGTGCAAAAATGTATTCCACAGTTGCAACATGCTAAATATGGTCTCATAATGTTCCTATCATCTATACAACCAGTGCTGCACTGGTTGTTACCTTCAAAATTGCTCAAACATGATTTTGACATTGATTCTGGAAAACTGTGCAAAAATGTATTCCACAGTTGCAACATGCTAAATATGGTCTCATAATGTTCCTATCATCTATACAACTAGTGCTGCACTAGTTGGTACCTTCAAATTTGCTCAAACATGATTTTGACATTGATTCTGGAAAACTGTGCAAAAATGTATTCCACAGTTGCAACATGCTAAATATGGTCTTATAGTGTTCCTATCATCTATACAACCAGTGCTGCATTAGTTTTTACCTTCAAAATTGCTCAAACATGATTTTGACATTGATTCTGGAAAACTGTGCAAAAATGTATTCCACAGTTGCAACATGCTAAATATGGTCTCATAATGTTCCTATCATCTATACTACCAGTGCTGCACTGGTTGGTACCTTCAAATTTGCTCAAACATGATTTTGACATTGATTCTGGAAAACTGTGCAAAAATGTATTCCACAGTTGCAACATGCTAAATATGGTCTCATAATGTTCCTATCATCTATACAACTAGTGCTGCACTAGTTGGTACCTTCAAATTTGCTCAAACATGATTTTGACATTGATTCTGGAAAACTGTGCAAAAATGTATTCCACAGTTGCAACATGCTAAATATGGTCTCATATTGTTCCTATCATCTATACAACTAGTGCTGCACTAGTTGGTACCTTCAAATTTGCTCAAACATGATTTTGACATTGATTCTGGAAAACTGTGCAAAAATGTATTCCACAGTTGCAACATGCTAAATATGGTCTCATAATGTTCCTATCATCTATACAACTAGTGCTGCACTAGTTGGTACCTTCAAATTTGCTCAAACATGATTTTGACATTGATTCTGGAAAACTGTGCAAAAATGTATTCCACAGTTGCAACATGCTAAATATGGTCTTATAGTGTTCCGATCATCTATACTACCAGTGCTGCATTAGTTTTTACCTTCAAAATTGCTCAAACATGATTTTGACATTGATTCTGGAAAACTGTGCAAAAATGTATTCCACAGTTGCAACATGCTAAATATGGTCTCATAATGTTCCTATCATCTATACAACCAGTGCTGCACTAGTTGGTACCTTCAAATTTGCTCAAACATGATTTTGACATTGATTCTGGAAAACTGTGCAAAAATGTATTCCACAGTTGCAACATGCTAAATATGGTCTCATAATGTTCCTATCATCTATACAACTAGTGCTGCACTAGTTGGTACCTTCAAATTTGCTCAAACATGATTTTGACATTGATTCTGGAAAACTGTGCAAAATGTATTCCACAGTTGCAACATGCTAAATATGGTCTTATAGTGTTCCTATCATCTATACTACCAGTGCTGCATTAGTTTTTACCTTCAAAATTGCTCAAACATGATTTTGACATTGATTCTGGAAAACTGTGCAAAAATGTATTCCACAGTTGCAACATGCTAAATATGGTCTCATAATGTTCCTATCATCTATACAACTAGTGCTGCACTAGTTGGTACCTTCAAATTTGCTCAAACATGATTTTGACATTGATTCTGGAAAACTGTGCAAAAATGTATTCCACAGTTGCAACATTCTAAATATGGTCTCATAGTGTTCCGATCATCTATACTACCAGTGCTGCATTAGTTTTTACCTTCAAAATTTGCTCAAACATGATTTTGACATTGATTCTGGAAAACTGTGCAAAAATGTATTCCACAGTTGCAACATGCTAAATATGGTCTCATAATGTTCCTATCATCTATACTACCAGTGCTGCACTAGTTGTTACCTTCAAAATTGCTCAAACATGATTTTGACATTGATTCTGGAAAACTGTGCAAAAATGTATTCCACAGTTGCAACATGCTAAATATGGTCTCATAATGTTCCTATCATCTATACAACTAGTGCTGCACTAGTTGGTACCTTCAAATTTGCTCAAACATGATTTTGACATTGATTCTGGAAAACTGTGCAAAAATGTATTCCACAGTTGCAACATGCTAAATATGGTCTCATAATGTTCCTATCATCTATACAACTAGTGCTGCACTAGTTGGTACCTTCAAATTTGCTCAAACATGATTTTGACATTGATTCTGGAAAACTGTGCAAAAATGTATTCCACAGTTGCAACATGCTAAATATGGTCTCATAATGTTCCTATCATCTATACAACTAGTGCTGCACTAGTTGGTACCTTCAAATTTGCTCAAACATGATTTTGACATTGATTCTGGAAAACTGTGCAAAAATGTATTCCACAGTTGCAACATTCTAAATATGGTCTCATAGTGTTCCTATCATCTATACAACCAGTGCTGCACTAGTTGGTACATTCAAATTTGCTCAAACATGATTTTGACATTGATTCTGGAAAACTGTGCAAAAATGTATTCCACAGTTGCAACATGCTAAATTAAATATGGTCTTATAATGTTCCTATCATCTATACAACTAGTGCTGCACTAGTTGGTACATTCAAATTTGCTCAAACATGATTTTGACATTGATTCTGGAAAACTGTGCAAAAATGTATTCCACAGTTGCAACATGCTAAATTAAATATGGTCTTATAATGTTCCTATCATCTATACAACTAGTGCTGCACTAGTTGGTACCTTCAAATTTGCTCAAACATGATTTTGACATTGATTCTGGAAAACTGTGCAAAAATGTATTCCACAGTTGCAACATGCTAAATATGGTCTCATAGTGTTCCTATCATCTATACAACCAGTGCTGCACTAGTTGGTACCTTCAAATTTGCTCAAACATGATTTTGACATTGATTCTGGAAAACTGTGCAAAAATGTATTCCACAGTTGCAACATGCTAAATATGGTCTCATAATGTTCCTATCATCTATACAACTAGTGCTGCACTAGTTGGTACCTTCAAATTTGCTCAAACATGATTTTGACATTGATTCTGGAAAACTGTGCAAAAATGTATTCCACAGTTGCAACATGCTAAATATGGTCTTATAGTGTTCCTATCATCTATACTACCAGTGCTGCATTAGTTTTTACCTTCAAAATTGCTCAAACATGATTTTGACATTGATTCTGGAAAACTGTGCAAAAATGTATTCCACAGTTGCAACATGCTAAATATGGTCTCATAATGTTCCTATCATCTATACAACCAGTGCTGCACTAGTTGGTACCTTCAAATTTGCTCAAACATGATTTTGACATTGATTCTGGAAAACTGTGCAAAAATGTATTCCACAGTTGCAACATGCTAAATATGGTCTCATAATGTTCCTATCATCTATACAACTAGTGCTGCACTAGTTGGTACCTTCAAATTTGCTCAAACATGATTTTGACATTGATTCTGGAAAACTGTGCAAAAATGTACTCCACAGTTGCAACATGCTAAATATGGTCTTATAGTGTTCCGATCATCTATACTACCAGTGCTGCATTAGTTTTTACCTTCAAAATTGCTCAAACATGATTTTGACATTGATTCTGGAAAACTGTGCAAAAATGTATTCCACAGTTGCAACATGCTAAATATGGTCTCATAATGTTCCTATCATCTATACAACCAGTGCTGCACTAGTTGGTACCTTCAAAATTGCTCAAACATGATTTTGACATTGATTCTGGAAAACTGTGCAAAAATGTATTCCACAGTTGCAACATGCTAAATATGGTCTCATAATGTTCCTATCATCTATACAACTAGTGCTGCACTAGTTGGTACCTTCAAATTTGCTCAAACATGATTTTGACATTGATTCTGGAAAACTGTGCAAAAATGTATTCCACAGTTGCAACATGCTAAATATGGTCTCATAATGTTCCTATCATCTATACAACTAGTGCTGCACTAGTTGGTACCTTCAAATTTGCTCAAACATGATTTTGACATTGATTCTGGAAAACTGTGCAAAAATGTATTCCACAGTTGCAACATGCTAAATATGGTCTCATAATGTTCCTATCATCTATACAACTAGTGCTGCACTAGTTGGTACCTTCAAATTTGCTCAAACATGATTTTGACATTGATTCTGGAAAACTGTGCAAAAATGTATTCCACAGTTGCAACATGCTAAATATGGTCTCATAATGTTCCTATCATCTATACAACTAGTGCTGCACTAGTTGGTACCTTCAAATTTGCTCAAACATGATTTTGACATTGATTCTGGAAAACTGTGCAAAAATGTACTCCACAGTTGCAACATGCTAAATATGGTCTTATAGTGTTCCGATCATCTATACTACCAGTGCTGCATTAGTTTTTACCTTCAAAATTGCTCAAACATGATTTTGACATTGATTCTGGAAAACTGTGCAAAAATGTATTCCACAGTTGCAACATGCTAAATATGGTCTCATAATGTTCCTATCATCTATACTACCAGTGCTGCACTAGTTGTTACCTTCAAAATTGCTCAAACATGATTTTGACATTGATTCTGGAAAACTGTGCAAAAATGTATTCCACAGTTGCAACATGCTAAATATGGTCTCATAATGTTCCTATCATCTATACAACTAGTGCTGCACTAGTTGGTACCTTCAAATTTGCTCAAACATGATTTTGACATTGATTCTGGAAAACTGTGCAAAAATGTATTCCACAGTTGCAACATGCTAAATATGGTCTCATAATGTTCCTATCATCTATACAACTAGTGCTGCACTAGTTGGTACCTTCAAATTTGCTCAAACATGATTTTGACATTGATTCTGGAAAACTGTGCAAAAATGTATTCCACAGTTGCAACATTCTAAATATGGTCTCATAGTGTTCCTATCATCTATACAACCAGTGCTGCACTAGTTGGTACCTTCAAATTTGCTCAAACATGATTTTGACATTGATTCTGGAAAACTGTGCAAAAATGTATTCCACAGTTGCAACATGCTAAATATGGTCTTATAGTGTTCCTATCATCTATACTACCAGTGCTGCATTAGTTTTTACCTTCAAAATTGCTCAAACATGATTTTGACATTGATTCTGGAAAACTGTGCAAAAATGTATTCCACAGTTGCAACATGCTAAATATGGTCTCATAATGTTCCTATCATCTATACAACCAGTGCTGCACTAGTTGGTACCTTCAAATTTGCTCAAACATGATTTTGACATTGATTCTGGAAAACTGTGCAAAAATGTATTCCACAGTTGCAACATGCTAAATATGGTCTCATAATGTTCCTATCATCTATACAACTAGTGCTGCACTAGTTGGTACCTTCAAATTTGCTCAAACATGATTTTGACATTGATTCTGGAAAACTGTGCAAAAATGTACTCCACAGTTGCAACATGCTAAATATGGTCTTATAGTGTTCCGATCATCTACACAACTAGTGCTGCACTAGTTGGTACCTTCAAATTTGCTCAAACATGATTTTGACATTGATTCTGGAAAACTGTGCAAAAATGTATTCCACAGTTGCAACATGCTAAATATGGTCTCATAATGTTCCTATCATCTATACTACCAGTGCTGCACTGGTTGTTACCTTCAAAATTGCTCAAACATGATTTTGACATTGATTCTGGAAAACTGTGCAAAAATGTATTCCACAGTTGCAACATGCTAAATTTGGTCTCATAATGTTCCTATCATCTATACAACTAGTGCTGCACTAGTTGGTACCTTCAAATTTGCTCAAACATGATTTTGACATTGATTCTGGAAAACTGTGCAAAAATGTATTCCACAGTTGCAACATGCTAAATATGGTCTCATAATGTTCCTATCATCTATACAACTAGTGCTGCACTAGTTGGTACCTTCAAATTTGCTCAAACATGATTTTGACATTGATTCTGGAAAACTGTGCAAAAATGTATTCCACAGTTGCAACATTCTAAATATGGTCTCATAGTGTTCCTATCATCTATACAACCAGTGCTGCACTAGTTGGTACCTTCAAATTTGCTCAAACATGATTTTGACATTGATTCTGGAAAACTGTGCAAAAATGTATTCCACAGTTGCAACATGCTAAATATGGTCTCATAATGTTCCTATCATCTATACAACCAGTGCTGCACTAGTTGGTACCTTCAAATTTGCTCAAACATGATTTTGACATTGATTCTGGAAAACTGTGCAAAAATGTACTCCACAGTTGCAACATGCTAAATATGGTCTTATAGTGTTCCGATCATCTATACTACCAGTGCTGCATTAGTTTTTACCTTCAAAATTGCTCAAACATGATTTTGACATTGATTCTGGAAAACTGTGCAAAAATGTATTCCACAGTTGCAACATGCTAAATATGGTCTCATAATGTTCCTATCATCTATACTACCAGTGCTGCACTGGTTGTTACCTTCAAATTTGCTCAAACATGATTTTGACATTGATTCTGGAAAACTGTGCAAAAATGTATTCCACAGTTGCAACATGCTAAATTTGGTCTCATAATGTTCCTATCATCTATACAACTAGTGCTGCACTAGTTGGTACCTTCAAATTTGCTCAAACATGATTTTGACATTGATTCTGGAAAACTGTGCAAAAATGTACTCCACAGTTGCAACATGCTAAATATGGTCTTATAGTGTTCCTATCATCTATACTACCAGTGCTGCATTAGTTTTTACCTTCAAAATTTGCTCAAACATGATTTTGACATTGATTCTGGAAAACTGTGCAAAAATGTATTCCACAGTTGCAACATGCTAAATATGGTCTCATAATGTTCCTATCATCTATACTACCAGTGCTGCACTGGTTGTTACCTTCAAAATTGCTCAAACATGATTTTGACATTGATTCTGGAAAACTGTGCAAAAATGTATTCCACAGTTGCAACATGCTAAATATGGTCTCATAATGTTCCTATCATCTATACAACTAGTGCTGCACTAGTTGGTACCTTCAAATTTGCTCAAACATGATTTTGACATTGATTCTGGAAAACTGTGCAAAAATGTATTCCACAGTTGCAACATGCTAAATATGGTCTCATAATGTTCCTATCATCTATACAACTAGTGCTGCACTAGTTGGTACCTTCAAATTTGCTCAAACATGATTTTGACATTGATTCTGGAAAACTGTGCAAAAATGTATTCCACAGTTGCAACATACTAAATATGGTCTCATAATGTTCCTATCATCTATACAACTAGTGCTGCACTAGTTGGTACCTTCAAATTTGCTCAAACATGATTTTGACATTGATTCTGGAAAACTGTGCAAAAATGTATTCCACAGTTGCAACATGCTAAATATGGTCTCATAATGTTCCTATCATCTATACAACTAGTGCTGCACTAGTTGGTACCTTCAAATTTGCTCAAACATGATTTTGACATTGATTCTGGAAAACTGTGCAAAAATGTATTCCACAGTTGCAACATGCTAAATATGGTCTCATAATGTTCCTATCATCTATACAACTAGTGCTGCACTAGTTGGTACCTTCAAATTTGCTCAAACATGATTTTGACATTGATTCTGGAAAACTGTGCAAAAATGTATTCCACAGTTGCAACATTCTAAATATGGTCTCATAGTGTTCCTATCATCTATACAACCAGTGCTGCACTAGTTGGTACCTTCAAATTTGCTCAAACATGATTTTGACATTGATTCTGGAAAACTGTGCAAAAATGTATTCCACAGTTGCAACATGCTAAATATGGTCTCATAATGTTCCTATCATCTATACAACCAGTGCTGCACTAGTTGGTACATTCAAATTTGCTCAAACATGATTTTGACATTGATTCTGGAAAACTGTGCAAAAATGTACTCCACAGTTGCAACATGCTAAATATGGTCTTATAGTGTTCCGATCATCTATACTACCAGTGCTGCATTAGTTTTTACCTTCAAAATTGCTCAAACATGATTTTGACATTGATTCTGGAAAACTGTGCAAAAATGTATTCCACAGTTGCAACATGCTAAATATGGTCTCATAATGTTCCTATCATCTATACTACCAGTGCTGCACTGGTTGTTACCTTCAAAATTGCTCAAACATGATTTTGACATTGATTCTGGAAAACTGTGCAAAAATGTATTCCACAGTTGCAACATGCTAAATATGGTCTCATAATGTTCCTATCATCTATACAACTAGTGCTGCACTAGTTGGTACCTTCAAATTTGCTCAAACATGATTTTGACATTGATTCTGGAAAACTGTGCAAAAATGTACTCCACAGTTGCAACATGCTAAATATGGTCTTATAGTGTTCCGATCATCTATACTACCAGTGCTGCATTAGTTTTTACCTTCAAAATTGCTCAAACATGATTTTGACATTGATTCTGGAAAACTGTGCAAAAATGTATTCCACAGTTGCAACATGCTAAATATGGTCTCATAATGTTCCTATCATCTATACTACCAGTGCTGCACTGGTTGTTACCTTCAAAATTGCTCAAACATGATTTTGACATTGATTCTGGAAAACTGTGCAAAAATGTATTCCACAGTTGCAACATGCTAAATTTGGTCTCATAATGTTCCTATCATCTATACAACTAGTGCTGCACTAGTTGGTACCTTCAAATTTGCTCAAACATGATTTTGACATTGATTCTGGAAAACTGTGCAAAAATGTATTCCACAGTTGCAACATGCTAAATATGGTCTCATAATGTTCCTATCATCTATACAACTAGTGCTGCACTAGTTGGTACCTTCAAATTTGCTCAAACATGATTTTGACATTGATTCTGGAAAACTGTGCAAAAATGTATTCCACAGTTGCAACATACTAAATATGGTCTCATAATGTTCCTATCATCTATACAACTAGTGCTGCACTAGTTGGTACCTTCAAATTTGCTCAAACATGATTTTGACATTGATTCTGGAAAACTGTGCAAAAATGTATTCCACAGTTGCAACATTCTAAATATGGTCTCATAGTGTTCCTATCATCTATACAACCAGTGCTGCACTAGTTGGTACATTCAAATTTGCTCAAACATGATTTTGACATTGATTCTGGAAAACTGTGCAAAAATGTATTCCACAGTTGCAACATGCTAAATTAAATATGGTCTTATAATGTTCCTATCATCTATACAACTAGTGCTGCACTAGTTGGTACATTCAAATTTGCTCAAACATGATTTTGACATTGATTTTGGAAAACTGTGCAAAAATGTATTCCACAGTTGCAACATGCTAAATTAAATATGGTCTCATATTGTTCCTATCATCTATACAACCAGTGCTGCACTAGTTGGTACATTCAAATTTGCTCAAACATGATTTTGACATTGATTCTGGAAAACTGTGCAAAAATGTATTCCACAGTTGCAACATGCTAAATTAAATATGGTCTTATAATGTTCCTATCATCTATACAACTAGTGCTGCACTAGTTGGTACCTTCAAATTTGCTCAAACATGATTTTGACATTGATTCTGGAAAACTGTGCAAAAATGTATTCCACAGTTGCAACATGCTAAATATGGTCTCATATTGTTCCTATCATCTATACAACTAGTGCTGCACTAGTTGGTACCTTCAAATTTGCTCAAACATGATTTTGACATTGATTCTGGAAAACTGTGCAAAAATGTATTCCACAGTTGCAACATGCTAAATATGGTCTTATAGTGTTCCGATCATCTATACTACCAGTGCTGCATTAGTTTTTACCTTCAAAACTGCTCAAACATGATTTTGACATTGATTCTGGAAAACTGTGCAAAAATGTATTCCACAGTTGCAACATTCTAAATATGGTCTCATAGTGTTCCTATCATCTATACAACCAGTGCTGCACTAGTTGGTACCTTCAAATTTGCTCAAACATGATTTTGACATTGATTCTGGAAAACTGTGCAAAAATGTATTCCACAGTTGCAACATGCTAAATATGGTCTCATAATGTTCCGATCATCTATACAACTAGTGCTGCACTAGTTGGTACCTTCAAATTTGCTCAAACATGATTTTGACATTGATTCTGGAAAACTGTGCAAAATGTATTCCACAGTTGCAACATGCTAAATATGGTCTCATAGTGTTCCTATCATCTATACAACCAGTGCTGCACTAGTTGGTACCTTCAAATTTGCTCAAACATGATTTTGACATTGATTCTGGAAAACTGTGCAAAAATGTATTCCACAGTTGCAACATGCTAAATATGGTCTTATAGTGTTCCTATCATCTATACAACCAGTGCTGCATTAGTTGGTACCTTCAAAATTGCTCAAACATGATTTTGACATTGATTCTGGAAAACTGTGCAAAAATGTATTCCACAGTTGCAACATGCTAAATATGGTCTTATAATGTTCCTATCATCTATACAACTAGTGCTGCACTAGTTGGTACCTTCAAAATTGCTCAAACATGATTTTGACATTGATTCTGGAAAACTGTGCAAAAATGTATTCCACAGTTGCAACATGCTAAATATGGTCTCATAGTGTTCCTATCATCTATACAACTAGTGCTGCACTAGTTGGTACCTTCAAATTTGCTCAAACATGATTTTGACATTGATTCTGGAAAACTGTGCAAAATGTATTCCACAGTTGCAACATGCTAAATATGGTCTCATAGTGTTCCTATCATCTATACAACCAGTGCTGCACTAGTTGGTACCTTCAAATTTGCTCAAACATGATTTTGACATTGATTCTGGAAAACTGTGCAAAAATGTATTCCACAGTTGCAACATGCTAAATATGGTCTTATAGTGTTCGATCATCTATACTACCAGTGCTGCATTAGTTTTTACCTTCAAAATTGCTCAAACATGATTTTGACATTGATTCTGGAAAACTGTGCAAAAATGTATTCCACAGTTGCAACATGCTAAATATGGTCTTATAATGTTCCTATCATCTATACAACTAGTGCTGCACTAGTTGGTACCTTCAAATTTGCTCAAACATGATTTTGACATTGATTCTGGAAAACTGTGCAAAAATGTATTCCACAGTTGCAACATGCTAAATATGGTCTCATAGTGTTCCTATCATCTATACAACTAGTGCTGCACTAGTTGGTACCTTCAAATTTGCTCAAACATGATTTTGACATTGATTCTGGAAAACTGTGCAAAATGTATTCCACAGTTGCAACATGCTAAATATGGTCTCATAGTGTTCCTATCATCTATACAACCAGTGCTGCACTAGTTGGTACCTTCAAATTTGCTCAAACATGATTTTGACATTGATTCTGGAAAACTGTGCAAAAATGTATTCCACAGTTGCAACATGCTAAATATGGTCTTATAATGTTCCTATCATCTATACTACCAGTGCTGCACTAGTTGGTACCTTCAAATTTGCTCAAACATGATTTTGACATTGATTCTGGAAAACTGTGCAAAAATGTATTCCACAGTTGCAACATGCTAAATATGGTCTTATAATGTTCCTATCATCTATACAACTAGTGCTGCACTAGTTGGTACCTTCAAATTTGCTCAAACATGATTTTGACATTGATTCTGGAAAACTGTGCAAAAATGTATTCCACAGTTGCAACATTCTAAATATGGTCTCATAGTGTTCCTATCATCTATACAACCAGTGCTGCATTAGTTGGTACCTTCAAATTTGCTCAAACATGATTTTGACATTGATTCTGGAAAACTGTGCAAAAATGTATTCCACAGTTGCAACATGCTAAATATGGTCTCATAATGTTCCTATCATCTATACTACCAGTGCTGCACTGGTTGTTACCTTCAAATTTGCTCAAACATGATTTTGACATTGATTCTGGAAAACTGTGCAAAAATGTACTCCACAGTTGCAACATGCTAAATATGGTCTTATAGTGTTCCTATCATCTATACTACCAGTGCTGCATCAGTTTTTACCTTCAAAATTGCTCAAACATGATTTTGACATTGATTCTGGAAAACTGTGCAAAAATGTATTCCACAGTTGCAACATGCTAAATATGGTCTCATAATGTTCCTATCATCTATACAACTAGTGCTGCACTAGTTGGTACCTTCAAATTTGCTCAAACATGATTTTGACATTGATTCTGGAAAACTGTGCAAAAATGTATTCCACAGTTGCAACATGCTAAATATGGTCTCATAATGTTCCTATCATCTATACAACTAGTGCTGCACTAGTTGGTACCTTCAAATTTGCTCAAACATGATTTTGACATTGATTCTGGAAAACTGTGCAAAAATGTATTCCACAGTTGCAACATGCTAAATATGGTCTCATAATGTTCCTATCATCTATACAACTAGTGCTGCACTAGTTGGTACCTTCAAATTTGCTCAAACATGATTTTGACATTGATTCTGGAAAACTGTGCAAAAATGTATTCCACAGTTGCAACATGCTAAATATGGTCTCATATTGTTCCTATCATCTATACAACTAGTGCTGCACTAGTTGGTACCTTCAAATTTGCTCAAACATGATTTTGACATTGATTCTGGAAAACTGTGCAAAAATGTATTCCACAGTTGCAACATGCTAAATATGGTCTCATATTGTTCCTATCATCTATACAACTAGTGCTGCACTAGTTGGTACCTTCAAATTTGCTCAAACATGATTTTGACATTGATTCTGGAAAACTGTGCAAAAATGTATTCCACAGTTGCAACATTCTAAATATGGTCTCATAATGTTCCTATCATCTATACAACTAGTGCTGCACTAGTTGGTACCTTCAAATTTGCTCAAACATGATTTTGACATTGATTCTGGAAAACTGTGCAAAAATGTATTCCACAGTTGCAACATGCTAAATATGGTCTTATAGTGTTCCTATCATCTATACTACCAGTGCTGCATTAGTTGTTACCTTCAAAATTGCTCAAACATGATTTTGACATTGATTCTGGAAAACTGTGCAAAAATGTATTCCACAGTTGCAACATGCTAAATATGGTCTCATAATGTTCCTATCATCTATACAACTAGTGCTGCACTAGTTGGTACCTTCAAATTTGCTCAAACATGATTTTGACATTGATTCTGGAAAACTGTGCAAAAATGTATTCCACAGTTGCAACATTCTAAATATGGTCTCATAGTGTTCCTATCATCTACACAACTAGTGCTGCACTAGTTGGTACCTTCAAATTTGCTCAAACATGATTTTGACATTGATTCTGGAAAACTGTGCATAAAATGTATTCCACAGTTGCAACATGCTAAATATGGTCTCATAGTGTTCCTATCATCTATACAACCAGTGCTGCACTAGTTGGTACCTTCAAATTTGCTCAAACATGATTTTGACATTGATTCTGGAAAACTGTGCAAAAATGTATTCCACAGTTGCAACATGCTAAATATGGTCTCATAGTGTTCCGATCATCTATACTACCTGTGCTGCATTAGTTGTTACCTACAAAATTGCTCAAACATGATTTTGACATTGATTCTGGAAAACTGTGCAAAAATGTATTCCACAGTTGCAACATGCTAAATATGGTCTTATAGTGTTCCTATCATCTATACAACTAGTGCTGCACTAGTTGGTACCTTCAAATTTGCTCAAACATGATTTTGACATTGATTCTGGAAAACTGTGCAAAAATGTATTCCACAGTTGCAACATTCTAAATATGGTCTCATAGTGTTCCTATCATCTATACAACCAGTGCTGCACTAGTTGGTACCTTCAAATTTGCTCAAACATGATTTTGACATTGATTCTGGAAAACTGTGCAAAAATGTATTCCACAGTTGCAACATGCTAAATATGGTCTCATAATGTTCCTATCATCTATACAACCAGTGCTGCACTTAGTTGGTACCTTCAAAATTTGCTCAAACATGATTTTGACATTGATTCTGGAAAACTGTGCAAAAATGTATTCCACAGTTGCAACATGCTAAATATGGTCTCATATTGTTCCTATCATCTATACAACTAGTGCTGCACTAGTTGGTACCTTCAAATTTGCTCAAACATGATTTTGACATTGATTCTGGAAAACTGTGCAAAAATGTATTCCACAGTTGCAACATTCTAAATATGGTCTCATAGTGTTCCTATCATCTATACAACCAGTGCTGCACTAGTTGGTACCTTCAAATTTGCTCAAACATGATTTTGACATTGATTCTGGAAAACTGTATAAAATGTGTTCACAGTTGCAATAATGCTGAAAATGGTATCATAGTGTTCCTATCATCTATACAACCAGTGCTGCACTAGTTGGTACCTTCAAATTTGCTCAAACATGATTTTGACATTGATTCTGGAAAACTGTGCAAAAATGTATTCCACAGTTGCAACATGCTAAATATGGTCTTATTGTGTTCCGATCATCTATACTACCAGTGCTGCATTAGTTGTTACCTTCAAAATTGCTCAAACATGATTTTGACATTGATTCTGGAAAACTGTGCAAAAATGTATTCCACAGTTGCAACATGCTAAATATGGTCTTATAGTGTTCCTATCATCTATACAACTAGTGCTGCACTAGTTGGTACCTTCAAATTTGCTCAAACATGATTTTGACATTGATTCTGGAAAACTGTGCAAAAATGTATTCCACAGTTGCAACATGCTAAATATGGTCTCATAGTGTTCCTATCATCTATACAACTAGTGCTGCACTAGTTGGTACCTTCAAAATTGCTCAAACATGATTTTGACATTGATTCTGGAAAACTGTATAAAAATGTATTCCACAGTTGCAACATGCTAAATATGGTCTCATAGTGTTCCTATCATCTATACAACCAGTGCTGCACTAGTTGGTACCTTCAAATTTGCTCAAACATGATTTTGACATTGATTCTGGAAAACTGTGCAAAAATGTATTCCACAGTTGCAACATGCTAAATATGGTCTTATTGTGTTCCTATCATCTATACTACCAGTGCTGCATTAGTTGTTACCTTCAAAATTTGCTCAAACATGATTTTGACATTGATTCTGGAAAACTGTGCAAAAATGTAATCAACAGTTGCAACATGCTAAATATGGTCTTATAGTGTTCCTATCATCTATACAACTAGTGCTGCACTAGTTGGTACCTTCAAATTTGCTCAAACATGATTTTGACATTGATTCTGGAAAACTGTGCAAAAATGTATTCCACAGTTGCAACATTCTAAATATGGTCTCATAGTGTTCCTATCATCTATACAACCAGTGCTGCACTAGTTGGTACCTTCAAATTTGCTCAAACATGATTTTGACATTGATTCTGGAAAACTGTGCAAAAATGTATTCCACAGTTGCAACATGCTAAATATGGTCTCATAATGTTCCTATCATCTATACTACCAGTGCTGCATTAGTTGTTACCTTCAAAATTGCTCAAACATGATTTTGACATTGATTCTGGAAAACTGTGCAAAAATGTATTCCACACTTGCAACATGCTAAATATGGTCTTATAGTGTTCCTATCATCTATACTACCAGTGCTGCATTAGTTTTACCTTCAAAATTGCTCAAACATGATTTTGACATTGATTCTGGAAAACTGTGCAAAAATGTATTCCACAGTTGCAACATTCTAAATATGGTCTCATATTGTTCCTATCATCTATACAACTAGTGCTGCACTAGTTGGTACCTTCAAATTTGCTCAAACATGATTTTGACATTGATTCTGGAAAACTGTGCAAAAATGTATTCCACAGTTGCAACATGCTAAATATGGTCTCATAATGTTCCTATCATCTATACAACTAGTGCTGCACTAGTTGGTACCTTCAAATTTGCTCAAACATGATTTTGACATTGATTCTGGAAAACTGTGCAAAAATGTATTCCACAGTTGCAACATACTAAATATGGTCTCATAATGTTCCTATCATCTATACAACTAGTGCTGCACTAGTTGGTACCTTCAAATTTGCTCAAACATGATTTTGACATTGATTCTGGAAAACTGTGCAAAAATGTATTCCACAGTTGCAACATGCTAAATATGGTCTCATATTGTTCCTATCATCTATACAACTAGTGCTGCACTAGTTGGTACCTTCAAATTTGCTCAAACATGATTTTGACATTGATTCTGGAAAACTGTGCAAAAATGTATTCCACAGTTGCAACATGCTAAATTAAATATGGTCTCATATTGTTCCTATCATCTATACAACTAGTGCTGCACTAGTTGGTACCTTCAAATTTGCTCAAACATGATTTTGACATTGATTCTGGAAAACTGTGCAAAAATGTATTCCACAGTTGCAACATTCTAAATATGGTCTCATATTGTTCCTATCATCTATACAACTAGTGCTGCACTAGTTGGTACCTTCAAATTTGCTCAAACATGATTTTGACATTGATTCTGGAAAACTGTGCAAAAATGTATTCCACAGTTGCAACATTCTAAATATGGTCTCATAGTGTTCCTATCATCTATACAACCAGTGCTGCACTAGTTGGTACCTTCAAATTTGCTCAAACATGATTTTGACATTGATTCTGGAAAACTGTATAAAATGTATTCACAGTTGCAATAATGCTAAAAATGGTCTCATAGTGTTCCTATCATCTATACAACCAGTGCTGCACTAGTTGGTAGCTTCAAATTTGCTCAAACATGATTTTGACAATGATTCTGGAAAACTGTGCAAAAATGTATTCCACAGTTGCACCATGCTAAATATGGTCTTATTGTGTTCCGATCATCTATACTACCAGTGCTGCATTAGTTGTTACCTTCAAAATTGCTCAAACATGATTTTGACATTGATTCTGGAAAACTGTGCAAAAATGTATTCAACAGTTGCAACATGCTAAGTATGGTCTTATAGTGTTCCTATCATCTATACAACTAGTGCTGCACTAGTTGGTACCTTCAAATTTGCTCAAACATGATTTTGACATTGATTCTGGAAAACTGTGCAAAAATGTATTCCACAGTTGCAACATTCTAAATATGGTCTCATAGTGTTCCTATCATCTATACAACTAGTGCTGCACTAGTTGGTACCTTCAAATTTGCTCAAACATGATTTTGACATTGATTCTGGAAAACTGTATACAATGTATTCCACAGTTGCAACATGCTAAATATGGTCTCATAGTGTTCCTATCATCTATACAACCAGTGCTGCACTAGTTGGTACCTTCAAATTTGCTCAAACATGATTTTGACATTGATTCTGGAAAACTGTGCAAAAATGTATTCCACAGTTGCAACATGCTAAATATGGTCTCATAGTGTTCCTATCATCTATACAACCAGTGCTGCATTAGTTGTACCTTCAAAATTGCTCAAACATGATTTTGACATTGATTCTGGAAAACTGTGCAAAAATGTATTCCACAGTTGCAACATGCTAAGTATGGTCTTATAGTGTTCCTATCATCTATACAACTAGTGCTGCACTAGTTGGTACCTTCAAATTGCTCAAACATGATTTTGACATTGATTCTGGAAAACTGTGCAAAAATGTATTCCACAGTTGCAACATTCTAAATATGGTCTCATAGTGTTCCTATCATCTATACAACCAGTGCTGCACTAGTTGGTACCTTCAAATTTGCTCAAACATGATTTTGACATTGATTCTGGAAAACTGTGCAAAAATGTATTCACAGTTGCAACATTCTAAATATGGTCTCATAGTGTTCCTATCATCTATACAACTAGTGCTGCACTAGTTGGTACCTTCAAAATTGCTCAAACATGATTTTGACAATGATTCTGGAAAACTGTATACAACTTTGTGTTCACAGTTGCAATAATGCTGAAAATGGTCTCATAGTGTTCCTATCATCTATACAACCAGTGCTGCACTAGTTGGTAGCTTCAAATTTGCTCAAACATGATTTTGACAATGATTCTGGAAAACTGTGCAAAAATGTATTCCACAGTTGCAACATGCTAAATATGGTCTTATTGTGTTCCGATCATCTATACTACCAGTGCTGCATTAGTTGTTACCTTCAAAATTGCTCAAACATGATTTTGACATTGATTCTGGAAAACTGTGCAAAATGTATTCAACAGTTGCAACATGCTAAGTATGGTCTTATAGTGTTCCTATCATCTATACAACTAGTGCTGCACTAGTTGGTACCTTCAAATTGCTCAAACATGATTTTGACATTGATTCTGGAAAACTGTGCAAAAATGTATTCCACATTTGCAACATTCTAAATATGGTCTCATAGTGTTCCTATCATCTATACAACCAGTGCTGCATTAGTTGGTACCTTCAAATTTGCTCAAACATGATTTTGACATTGATTCTGGAAAACTGTGCAAAAATGTATTCCACAGTTGCAACATGCTAAATATGGTCTCATAATGTTCCTATCATCTATACTACCAGTGCTGCACTGGTTGTTACCTTCAAAATTGCTCAAACATGATTTTGACATTGATTCTGGAAAACTGTGCAAAAATGTATTCCACAGTTGCAACATTCTAAATATGGTCTCATATTGTTCCTATCATCTATACAACTAGTGCTGCACTAGTTGGTACCTTCAAATTTGCTCAAACATGATTTTGACATTGATTCTGGAAAACTGTGCAAAAATGTATTCCACAGTTGCAACATTCTAAATATGGTCTCATAGTGTTCCTATCATCTATACAACCAGTGCTGCACTAGTTAGTACCTTCAAATTTGCTCAAACATGATTTTGACATTGATTCTGGAAAACTGTATAAAACTTTGTGTTCACAGTTGCAATAATGCTGAAAATGGTCTCATAGTGTTCCTATCATCTATACAACCAGTGCTGCACTAGTTGGTACCTTCAAATTTGCTCAAACATGATTTTGACATTGATTCTGGAAAACTGTGCAAAAATGTATTCAACAGTTGCAACATGCTAAGTATGGTCTTATAGTGTTCCTATCATCTATACAACTAGTGCTGCACTAGTTGGTACCTTCAAATTTGCTCAAACATGATTTTGACATTGATTCTGGAAAACTGTGCAAAAATGTATTCCACAGTTGCAACATTCTAAATATGGTCTCATAGTGTTCCTATCATCTATACAACTAGTGCTGCACTAGTTGGTACCTTCAAAATTGCTCAAACATGATTTTGACAATGATTCTGGAAAACTGTATAAAACTTTGTGTTCACAGTTGCAATAATGCTGAAAATGGTCTCATAGTGTTCCTATCATCTATACAACCAGTGCTGCACTAGTTGGTAGCTTCAAATTTGCTCAAACATGATTTTGACAATGATTCTGGAAAACTGTGCAAAAATGTATTCCACAGTTGCAACATGCTAAGTATGGTCTTATAGTGTTCCTATCATCTATACAACTAGTGCTGCACTAGTTGGTACCTTCAAATTGCTCAAACATGATTTTGACATTGATTCTGGAAAACTGTGCAAAAATGTATTCCACATTTGCAACATTCTAAATATGGTCTCATAGTGTTCCTATCATCTATACAACCAGTGCTGCATTAGTTGGTACCTTCAAATTTGCTCAAACATGATTTTGACAATGATTCTGGAAAACTGTGCAAAAATGTATTCCACAGTTGCAACATGCTAAATATGGTCTCATAATGTTCCTATCATCTATACTACCAGTGCTGCATTCGTTATTACCTTCAAAATTGCTCAAACATGATTTTGACATTGATTCTGGAAAACTGTGCAAAAATGTATTCCACAGTTGCAACATTCTAAATATGGTCTCATATTGTTCCTATCATCTATACAACTAGTGCTGCACTAGTTGGTACCTTCAAATTTGCTCAAACATGATTTTGACATTGATTCTGGAAAACTGTGCAAAAATGTATTCCACAGTTGCAACATTCTAAATATGGTCTCATAGTGTTCCTATCATCTATACAACCAGTGCTGCACTAGTTGGTACCTTCAAATTTGCTCAAACATGATTTTGACAATGATTCTGGAAAACTGTATAAAACTTTGTGTTCACAGTTGCAATAATGCTGAAAATGGTCTCATAGTGTTCCTATCATCTATACAACCAGTGCTGCACTAGTTGGTACCTTCAAATTTGCTCAAACATGATTTTGACAATGATTCTGGAAAACTGTGCAAAAATGTATTCCACAGTTGCAACATGCTAAATATGGTCTTATTGTGTTCCGATCATCTATACTACCAGTGCTGCATTAGTTGTTACCTTCAAAATTGCTCAAACATGATTTTGACATTGATTCTGGAAAACTGTGCAAAAATGTATTCAACAGTTGCAACATGCTAAGTATGGTCTTATAGTGTTCCTATCATCTATACAACTAGTGCTGCACTAGTTGGTACCTTCAAAATTGCTCAAACATGATTTTGACATTGATTCTGGAAAACTGTGCAAAAATGTATTCCACATTTACAACATTCTAAATATGGTCTCATAGTGTTCCTATCATCTATACAACCAGTGCTGCATTAGTTGGTACCTTCAAATTTGCTCAAACATGATTTTGACAATGATTCTGGAAAACTGTGCAAAATGTATTCCACAGTTGCAACATGCTAAATATGGTCTCATAATGTTCCTATCATCGATACTACCAGTGCTGCATTGGTTGTTACCTTCAAAATTGCTCAAACATGATTTTGACATTGATTCTGGAAAACTGTGCAAAAATGTACTCCACAGTTGCAACATGCTAAATATGGTCTTATAGTGTTCCGATCATCTATACTACCAGTGCTGCATCTGTTTTTACCTTCAAATTTGCTCAAACATGATTTTGACATTGATTCTGGAAAACTGTGCAAAAATGTATTCCACAGTTGCAACATTCTAAATATGGTCTCATATTGTTCCTATCATCTATACAACTAGTGCTGCACTAGTTGGTACCTTCAAATTTGCTCAAACATGATTTTGACATTGATTCTGGAAAACTGTGCAAAAATGTATTCAACAGTTGCAACATGCTAAGTATGGTCTTATAGTGTTCCTATCATCTATACAACTAGTGCTGCACTAGTTGGTACCTTCAAATTGCTCAAACATGATTTTGACATTGATTCTGGAAAACTGTGCAAAAATGTATTCCACATTTGCAACATTCTAAATATGGTCTCATAGTGTTCCTATCATCTATACAACCAGTGCTGCATTAGTTGGTACCTTCAAATTTGCTCAAACATGATTTTGACAATGATTCTGGAAAACTGTGCAAAAATGTATTCCACAGTTGCAACATGCTAAATATGGTCTCATAATGTTCCTATCATCTATACTACCAGTGCTGCATTAGTTTTTACCTTCAAAATTGCTCAAACATGATTTTGACATTGATTCTGGAAAACTGTGCAAAAATGTATTCCACAGTTGCAACATTCTAAATATGGTCTCATATTGTTCCTATCATCTATACAACTAGTGCTGCACTAGTTGGTACCTTCAAATTTGCTCAAACATGATTTTGACATTGATTCTGGAAAACTGTGCAAAAATGTATTCCACAGTTGCAACATTCTAAATATGGTCTCATAGTGTTCCTATCATCTATACAACCAGTGCTGCACTAGTTGGTACCTTCAAATTTGCTCAAACATGATTTTGACATTGATTCTGGAAAACTGTATAAAACTTTGTGTTCACAGTTGCAATAATGCTAAATATGGTCTCATAGTGTTCCTATCATCTATACAACCAGTGCTGCACTAGTTGGTACCTTCAAATTTGCTCAAACATGATTTTGACATTGATTCTGGAAAACTGTGCAAAAATGTATTCCACAGTTGCAACATGCTAAATATGGTCTTATTGTGTTCCGATCATCTATACTACCAGTGCTGCATTAGTTGTTACCTTCAAAATTGCTCAAACATGATTTTGACATTGATTCTGGAAAACTGTGCAAAAATGTATTCAACAGTTGCAACATGCTAAGTATGGTCTTATAGTGTTCCTATCATCTATACAACTAGTGCTGCACTAGTTGGTACCTTCAAAATTGCTCAAACATGATTTTGACATTGATTCTGGAAAACTGTGCAAAAATGTATTCCACATTTACAACATTCTAAATATGGTCTCATAGTGTTCCTATCATCTATACAACCAGTGCTGCATTAGTTGGTACCTTCAAATTTGCTCAAACATGATTTTGACAATGATTCTGGAAAACTGTGCAAAAATGTATTCCACAGTTGCAACATGCTAAATATGGTCTCATAATGTTCCTATCATCGATACTACCAGTGCTGCATTGGTTGTTACCTTCAAAATTGCTCAAACATGATGTTGACATTGATTCTGGAAAACTGTGCAAAAATGTACTCCACAGTTGCAACATGCTAAATATGGTCTTATAGTGTTCCGATCATCTATACTACCAGTGCTGCATTAGTTTTTACCTTCAAAATTGCTCAAACATGATTTTGACATTGATTCTGGAAAACTGTGCAAAAATGTATTCCACAGTTGCAACATTCTAAATATGGTCTCATATTGTTCCTATCATCTATACAACTAGTGCTGCACTAGTTGGTACCTTCAAATTTGCTCAAACATGATTTTGACATTGATTCTGGAAAACTGTGCAAAAATGTATTCCACAGTTGCAACATGCTAAATATGGTCTCATAATGTTCCTATCATCTATACAACTAGTGCTGCACTAGTTGGTACCTTCAAATTTGCTCAAACATGATTTTGACATTGATTCTGGAAAACTGTGCAAAAATGTATTCCACAGTTGCAACATACTAAATATGGATTCATAATGTTCCTATCATCTATACAACTAGTGCTGCACTAGTTGGTACCTTCAAATTTGCTCAAACATGATTTTGACATTGATTCTGGAAAACTGTGCAAAATGTATTCCACAGTTGCAACATTCTAAATATGGTCTCATAGTGTTCCTATCATCTATACAACCAGTGCTGCACTAGTTGGTACCTTCAAATTTGCTCAAACATGATTTTGACATTGATTCTGGAAAACTGTGCAAAAATGTACTCCAGAGTTGCAACATGCTAAATATGGTCTTATAGTGTTCCGATCATCTATACTACCAGTGCTGCATTAGTTTTTACCTTCAAAACTGCTCAAACATGATTTTGACATTGATTCTGGAAAACTGTGCAAAAATGTATTCCACAGTTGCAACATGCTAAATATGGTCTCATAATGTTCCTATCATCTATACTACCAGTGCTGCACTGGTTGTTACCTTCAAAATTGCTCAAACATGATTTTGACATTGATTCTGGAAAACTGTGCAAAAATGTATTCCACAGTTGCAACATGCTAAATATGGTCTCATAATGTTCCTATCATCTATACAACTAGTGCTGCACTAGTTGGTACCTTCAAATTTGCTCAAACATGATTTTGACATTGATTCTGGAAAACTGTGCAAAAATGTATTCCACAGTTGCAACATGCTAAATATGGTCTTATAGTGTTCCGATCATCTATACTACCAGTGCTGCATTAGCTGGTACCTTCAAAATTGCTCAAACATGATTTTGACATTGATTCTGGAAAACTGTGCAAAAATGTATTCCACAGTTGCAACATGCTAAATATGGTCTCATATTGTTCCTATCATCTATACAACTAGTGCTGCACTAGTTGGTACCTTCAAATTTGCTCAAACATGATTTTGACATTGATTCTGGAAAACTGTGCAAAAATGTATTCCACAGTTGCAACATGCTAAATATGGTCTCATAATGTTCCTATCATCTATACAACTAGTGCTGCACTAGTTGGTACCTTCAAATTTGCTCAAACATGATTTTGACATTGATTCTGGAAAACTGTGCAAAAATGTATTCCACAGTTGCAACATACTAAATATGGATTCATAATGTTCCTATCATCTACACAACTAGTGCTGCACTAGTTGGTACCTTCAAATTTGCTCAAACATGATTTTGACATTGATTCTGGAAAACTGTGCAAAAATGTATTCCACAGTTGCAACATTCTAAATATGGTCTCATAGTGTTCCTATCATCTATACAACCAGTGCTGCACTAGTTGGTACCTTCAAATTTGCTCAAACATGATTTTGACATTGATTCTGGAAAACTGTGCAAAAATGTACTCCACAGTTGCAACATGCTAAATATGGTCTTATAGTGTTCCGATCATCTATACTACCAGTGCTGCATTAGTTTTTACCTTCAAAACTGCTCAAACATGATTTTGACATTGATTCTGGAAAACTGTGCAAAAATGTATTCCACAGTTGCAACATGCTAAATATGGTCTCATAATGTTCCTATCATCTATACTACCAGTGCTGCACTGGTTGTTACCTTCAAAATTGCTCAAACATGATTTTGACATTGATTCTGGAAAACTGTGCAAAAATGTATTCCACAGTTGCAACATGCTAAATTTGGTCTCATAATGTTCCTATCATCTATACAACTAGTGCTGCACTAGTTGGTACCTTCAAATTTGCTCAAACATGATGTTGACATTGATTCTGGAAAACTGTGCAAAAATGTACTCCACAGTTGCAACATGCTAAATATGGTCTTATAGTGTTCCGATCATCTATACTACCAGTGCTGCATTAGTTTTTACCTTCAAATTTGCTCAAACATGATTTTGACATTGATTCTGGAAAACTGTGCAAAAATGTATTCCACAGTTGCAACATTCTAAATATGGTCTCATATTGTTCCTATCATCTATACAACTAGTGCTGCACTAGTTGGTACCTTCAAATTTGCTCAAACATGATTTTGACATTGATTCTGGAAAACTGTGCAAAAATGTATTCCACAGTTGCAACATGCTAAATATGGTCTCATAATGTTCCTATCATCTATACAACTAGTGCTGCACTAGTTGGTACCTTCAAATTTGCTCAAACATGATTTTGACATTGATTCTGGAAAACTGTGCAAAAATGTATTCCACAGTTGCAACATACTAAATATGGATTCATAATGTTCCTATCATCTACACAACTAGTGCTGCACTAGTTGGTACCTTCAAATTTGCTCAAACATGATTTTGACATTGATTCTGGAAAACTGTGCAAAAATGTATTCCACAGTTGCAACATTCTAAATATGGTCTCATAGTGTTCCTATCATCTATACAACCAGTGCTGCACTAGTTGGTACCTTCAAATTTGCTCAAACATGATTTTGACATTGTTTCTGGAAAACTGTGCAAAAATGTACTCCAGAGTTGCAACATGCTAAATATGGTCTTATAGTGTTCCGATCATCTATACTACCAGTGCTGCATTAGTTTTTACCTTCATAACTGCTCAAACATGATTTTGACATTGATTCTGGAAAACTGTGCAAAAATGTATTCCACAGTTGCAACATGCTAAATATGGTCTCATAATGTTCCTATCATCTATACTACCAGTGCTGCACTGGTTGTTACCTTCAAAATTGCTCAAACATGATTTTGACATTGATTCTGGAAAACTGTGCAAAAATGTATTCCACAGTTGCAACATGCTAAATTTGGTCTCATAATGTTCCTATCATCTATACAACTAGTGCTGCACTAGTTGGTACCTTCAAATTTGCTCAAACATGATTTTGACATTGATTCTGGAAAACTGTGCAAAAATGTATTCCACAGTTGCAACATGCTAAATATGGTCTCATAATGTTCCTATCATCTATACAACTAGTGCTGCACTAGTTGGTACCTTCAAATTTGCTCAAACATGATTTTGACATTGATTCTGGAAAACTGTGCAAAATGTATTCCACAGTTGCAACATACTAAATATGGATTCATAATGTTCCTATCATCTATACAACTAGTGCTGCACTAGTTGGTACCTTCAAATTTGCTCAAACATGATTTTGACATTGATTCTGGAAAACTGTGCAAAAATGTATTCCACAGTTGCAACATTCTAAATATGGTCTCATAGTGTTCCTATCATCTATACAACCAGTGCTGCACTAGTTGGTACCTTCAAATTTGCTCAAACATGATTTTGACATTGATTCTGGAAAACTGTGCAAAAATGTACTCCACAATTGCAACATGCTAAATATGGTCTTATAGTGTTCCGATCATCTATACTACCAGTGCTGCATTAGTTTTTACCTTCAAAACTGCTCAAACATGATTTTGACATTGATTCTGGAAAACTGTGCAAAAATGTACTCCACAATTGCAACATGCTAAATATGGTCTTATAGTGTTCCGATCATCTATACTACCAGTGCTGCATTAGTTTTTACCTTCAAAACTGCTCAAACATGATTTTGACATTGATTCTGGAAAACTGTGCAAAAATGTATTCCACAGTTGCAACATGCTAAATATGGTCTCATAATGTTCCTATCATCTATACTACCAGTGCTGCACTGGTTGTTACCTTCAAAATTGCTCAAACATGATTTTGACATTGATTCTGGAAAACTGTGCAAAAATGTATTCCACAGTTGCAACATGCTAAATATGGTCTCATAATGTTCCTATCATCTATACAACTAGTGCTGCACTAGTTGGTACCTTCAAATTTGCTCAAACATGATTTTGACATTGATTCTGGAAAACTGTGCAAAAATGTATTCCACAGTTGCAACATACTAAATATGGATTCATAATGTTCCTATCATCTACACAACTAGTGCTGCACTAGTTGGTACCTTCAAATTTGCTCAAACATGATTTTGACATTGATTCTGGAAAACTGTGCAAAAATGTATTCCACAGTTTCAACATTCTAAATATGGTCTCATATTGTTCCTATCATCTATACAACCAGTGCTGCACTAGTTGGTACATTCAAATTTGCTCAAACATGATTTTGACATTGATTCTGGAAAACTGTGCAAAAATGTATTCCACAGTTAGAACTTGCTAAATTAAATATGGTCTTATAATGTTCCTATCATCTATACAACTAGTGCTGCACTAGTTGGTACATTCAAATTTGCTCAAACATGATTTTGACATTGATTCTGGAAAACTGTGCAAAAATGTATTCCACAGTTGCAACATGCTAAATTAAATATGGTCTCATATTGTTCCTATCATCTATACAACCAGTGCTGCACTAGTTGGTACATTCAAATTTGCTCAAACATGATTTTGACATTGATTCTGGAAAACTGTGCAAAAATGTATTCCACAGTTGCAACTTGCTAAATTAAATATGGTCTTATAATGTTCCTATCATCTATACAACTAGTGCTGCACTAGTTGGTACCTTCAAATTTGCTCAAACATGATTTTGACATTGATTCTGGAAAACTGTGCAAAAATGTATTCCACAGTTTCAACATGCTAAATATGGTCTCATATTGTTCCTATCATCTATACAACTAGTGCTGCACTAGTTGGTAACTTCAAATTTGCTCAAACATGATTTTGACATTGATTCTGGAAAACTGTGCAAAAATGTACTCCACAGTTGCAACATGCTAAATATGGTCTTATAGTGTTCCGATCATCTATACTACCAGTGCTGCATTAGTTTTTACCTTCAAAACTGCTCAAACATGATTTTGACATTGATTCTGGAAAACTGTGCAAAAATGTATTCCACAGTTGCAACATGCTAAATATGGTCTCATAATGTTCCTATCATCTATACTACCAGTGCTGCACTGGTTGTTACCTTCAAAATTGCTCAAACATGATTTTGACATTGATTCTGGAAAACGGTGCAAAAATGTATTCCACAGTTGCAACATGCTAAATTTGGTCTCATAATGTTCCTATCATCTATACAACTAGTGCTGCACTAGTTGGTACCTTCAAATTTGCTCAAACATGATTTTGACATTGATTCTGGAAAACTGTGCAAAAATGTATTCCACAGTTGCAACATGCTAAATATGGTCTCATAATGTTCCTATCATCTATACAACTAGTGCTGCACTAGTTGGTACCTTCAAATTTGCTCAAACATGATTTTGACATTGATTCTGGAAAACTGTGCAAAAATGTATTCCACAGTTGCAACATAATAAATATGGATTCATAATGTTCCTATCATCTATACAACTAGTGCTGCACTAGTTGGTACCTTCAAATTTGCTCAAACATGATTTTGACATTGATTCTGGAAAACTGTGCAAAAATGTATTCCACAGTTGCAACATTCTAAATATGGTCTCATAGTGTTCCTATCATCTATACAACCAGTGCTGCACTAGTTGGTACCTTCAAATTTGCTCAAACATGATTTTGACATTGATTCTGGAAAACTGTGCAAAAATGTACTCCACAATTGCAACATGCTAAATATGGTCTTATAGTGTTCCGATCATCTATACTACCAGTGCTGCATTAGTTTTTACCTTCAAAACTGCTCAAACATGATTTTGACATTGATTCTGGAAAACTGTGCAAAAATGTATTCCACAGTTGCAACATGCTAAATATGGTCTCATAATGTTCCTATCATCTATACTAACAGTGCTGCACTGGTTGTTACCTTCAAAATTGCTCAAACATGATTTTGACATTGATTCTGGAAAACTGTGCAAAAATGTATTCCACAGTTGCAACATGCTAAATTTGGTCTCATAATGTTCCTATCATCTATACAACTAGTGCTGCACTAGTTGGTACCTTCAAATTTGCTCAAACATGATTTTGACATTGATTCTGGAAAACTGTGCAAAAATGTATTCCACAGTTGCAACATGCTAAATATGGTCTCATAATGTTCCTATCATCTATACAACTAGTGCTGCACTAGTTGGTACCTTCAAATTTGCTCAAACATGATTTTGACATTGATTCTGGAAAACTGTGCAAAAATGTATTCCACAGTTTCAACATTCTAAATATGGTCTCATATTGTTCCTATCATCTATACAACCAGTGCTGCACTAGTTGGTACATTCAAATTTGCTCAAACATGATTTTGACATTGATTCTGGAAAACTGTGCAAAAATGTATTCCACAGTTAGAACTTGCTAAATTAAATATGGTCTTATAATGTTCCTATCATCTATACAACTAGTGCTGCACTAGTTGGTACATTCAAATTTGCTCAAACATGATTTTGACATTGATTCTGGAAAACTGTGCAAAAATGTATTCCACAGTTGCAACATGCTAAATTAAATATGGTCTCATATTGTTCCTATCATCTATACAACCAGTGCTGCACTAGTTGGTACATTCAAATTTGCTCAAACATGATTTTGACATTGATTCTGGAAAACTGTGCAAAAATGTATTCCACAGTTGCAACATGCTAAATTAAATATGGTCTTATAATGTTCCTATCATCTATACAACTAGTGCTGCACTAGTTGGTACCTTCAAATTTGCTCAAACATGATTTTGACATTGATTCTGGAAAACTGTGCAAAAATGTATTCCACAGTTGCAACATGCTAAATATGGTCTCATAATGTTCCTATCATCTATACAACTAGTGCTGCACTAGTTGGTACCTTCAAATTTGCTCAAACATGATTTTGACATTGATTCTGGAAAACTGTGCAAAAATGTATTCCACAGTTGCAACATGCTAAATTAAATATGGTCTCATATTGTTCCTATCATCTATACAACCAGTGCTGCACTAGTTGGTACATTCAAATTTGCTCAAACATGATTTTGACATTGATTCTGGAAAACTGTGCAAAAATGTATTCCACAGTTGCAACATGCTAAATATGGTCTCATAATGTTCCTATCATCTATACTACCAGTGCTGCACTGGTTGTTACCTTCAAAATTGCTCAAACATGATTTTGACATTGATTCTGGAAAACTGTGCAAAAATGTATTCCACAGTTGCAACATGCTAAATTTGGTCTCATAATGTTCCTATCATCTATACAACTAGTGCTGCACTAGTTGGTACCTTCAAATTTGCTCAAACATGATTTTGACATTGATTCTGGAAAACTGTGCAAAAATGTATTCCACAGTTGCAACATGCTAAATATGGTCTCATAATGTTCCTATCATCTATACAACTAGTGCTGCACTAGTTGGTACCTTCAAATTTGCTCAAACATGATTTTGACATTGATTCTGGAAAACTGTGCAAAAATGTATTCCACAGTTGCAACATAATAAATATGGATTCATAATGTTCCTATCATCTATACAACTAGTGCTGCACTAGTTGGTACCTTCAAATTTGCTCAAACATGATTTTGACATTGATTCTGGAAAACTGTGCAAAAATGTATTCCACAGTTGCAACATTCTAAATATGGTCTCATAGTGTTCCTATCATCTATACAACCAGTGCTGCACTAGTTGGTACCTTCAAATTTGCTCAAACATGATTTTGACATTGATTCTGGAAAACTGTGCAAAAATGTACTCCACAATTGCAACATGCTAAATATGGTCTTATAGTGTTCCGATCATCTATACTACCAGTGCTGCATTAGTTTTTACCTTCAAAACTGCTCAAACATGATTTTGACATTGATTCTGGAAAACTGTGCAAAAATGTATTCCACAGTTGCAACATGCTAAATATGGTCTCATAATGTTCCTATCATCTATACTAACAGTGCTGCACTGGTTGTTACCTTCAAAATTGCTCAAACATGATTTTGACATTGATTCTGGAAAACTGTGCAAAAATGTATTCCACAGTTGCAACATGCTAAATTTGGTCTCATAATGTTCCTATCATCTATACAACTAGTGCTGCACTAGTTGGTACCTTCAAATTTGCTCAAACATGATTTTGACATTGATTCTGGAAAACTGTGCAAAAATGTATTCCACAGTTGCAACATGCTAAATATGGTTTCATAATGTTCCTATCATCTATACAACTAGTGCTGCACTAGTTGGTACCTTCAAATTTGCTCAAACATGATTTTGACATTGATTCTGGAAAACTGTGCAAAAATGTATTCCACAGTTTCAACATTCTAAATATGGTCTCATATTGTTCCTATCATCTATACAACCAGTGCTGCACTAGTTGGTACATTCAAATTTGCTCAAACATGATTTTGACATTGATTCTGGAAAACTGTGCAAAAATGTATTCCACAGTTAGAACTTGCTAAATTAAATATGGTCTTATAATGTTCCTATCATCTATACAACTAGTGCTGCACTAGTTGGTACATTCAAATTTGCTCAAACATGATTTTGACATTGATTCTGGAAAACTGTGCAAAAATGTATTCCACAGTTGCAACATGCTAAATTAAATATGGTCTCATATTGTTCCTATCATCTATACAACCAGTGCTGCACTAGTTGGTACATTCAAATTTGCTCAAACATGATTTTGACATTGATTCTGGAAAACTGTGCAAAAATGTATTCCACAGTTGCAACTTGCTAAATTAAATATGGTCTTATAATGTTCCTATCATCTATACAACTAGTGCTGCACTAGTTGGTACCTTCAAATTTGCTCAAACATGATTTTGACATTGATTCTGGAAAACTGTGCAAAAATGTATTCCACAGTTGCAACATGCTAAATTTGGTCTCATAATGTTCCTATCATCTATACAACTAGTGCTGCACTAGTTGGTACCTTCAAATTTGCTCAAACATGATTTTGACATTGATTCTGGAAAACTGTGCAAAAATGTATTCCACAGTTGCAACATGCTAAATTAAATATGGTCTCATATTGTTCCTATCATCTATACAACCAGTGCTGCACTAGTTGGTACATTCAAATTTGCTCAAACATGATTTTGACATTGATTCTGGAAAACTGTGCAAAAATGTATTCCACAGTTGCAACATGCTAAATTAAATATGGTCTTATAATGTTCCTATCATCTATACAACTAGTGCTGCACTAGTTGGTACCTTCAAATTTGCTCAAACATGATTTTGACATTGATTCTGGAAAACTGTGCAAAAATGTATTCCACAGTTGCAACATGCTAAATTTGGTCTCATAATGTTCCTATCATCTATACAACTAGTGCTGCACTAGTTGGTACCTTCAAATTTGCTCAAACATGATTTTGACATTGATTCTGGAAAACTGTGCAAAAATGTATTCCACAGTTGCAACATGCTAAATATGGTCTCATAATGTTCCTATCATCTATACAACTAGTGCTGCACTAGTTGGTACCTTCAAATTTGCTCAAACATGATTTTGACATTGATTCTGGAAAACTGTGCAAAAATGTATTCCACAGTTGCAACATACTAAATATGGATTCATAATGTTCCTATCATCTACACAACTAGTGCTGCACTAGTTGGTACCTTCAAATTTGCTCAAACATGATTTTGACATTGATTCTGGAAAACTGTGCAAAAATGTATTCCACAGTTGCAACATTCTAAATATGGTCTCATATTGTTCCTATCATCTATACAACCAGTGCTGCACTAGTTGGTACATTCAAATTTGCTCAAACATGATTTTGACATTGATTCTGGAAAACTGTGCAAAAATGTATTCCACAGTTGCAACTTGCTAAATTAAATATGGTCTTATAATGTTCCTATCATCTATACAACTAGTGCTGCACTAGTTGGTACCTTCAAATTTGCTCAAACATGATTTTGACATTGATTCTGGAAAACTGTGCAAAAATGTATTCCACAGTTTCAACATGCTAAATATGGTCTCATATTGTTCCTATCATCTATACAACTAGTGCTGCACTAGTTGGTACCTTCAAATTTGCTCAAACATGATTTTGACATTGATTCTGGAAAACTGTGCAAAAATGTACTCCACAGTTGCAACATGCTAAATATGGTCTTATAGTGTTCCGATCATCTATACTACCAGTGCTGCATTCGTTTTTACCTTCAAAATTGCTCAAACATGATTTTGACATTGATTCTGGAAAACTGTGCAAAAATGTATTCCACAGTTGCAACATTCTAAATATGGTCTCATATTGTTCCTATCATCTATACAACTAGTGCTGCACTAGTTGGTACCTTCAAATTTGCTCAAACATGATTTTGACATTGATTCTGGAAAACTGTGCAAAAATGTATTCCACAGTTGCAACATGCTAAATATGGTCTCATAATGTTCCTATCATCTATACTACCAGTGCTGCATTGGTTGTTACCTTCAAAATTGCTCAAACATGATTTTGACATTGATTCTGGAAAACTGTGCAAAAATGTATTCCACAGTTGCAACATGCTAAATTTGGTCTCATAATGTTCCTATCATCTATACAACTAGTGCTGCACTAGTTGGGTACCTTCAAATTTGCTCAAACATGATTTTGACATTGATTCTGGAAAACTGTATAAAACTTTGTGTTCACAGTTGCAATAATGCTGAAAATGGTCTCATATTGTTCCTATCATCTATACAACCAGTGCTGCACTAGTTGGTACCTTCAAATTTGCTCAAACATGATTTTGACAATGATTCTGGAAAACTGTGCAAAAATGTATTCCACAGTTGCAACATGCTAAATATGGTCTTATTGTGTTCCGATCATCTATACTACCAGTGCTGCATTAGTTGTTACCTTCAAAATTGCTCAAACATGATTTTGACATTGATTCTGGAAAACTGTGCAAAAATGTGTTCAACAGTTGCAACATGCTAAGTATGGTCTTATAGTGTTCCTATCATCTATACAACTAGTGCTGCACTAGTTGGTACCTTCAAAATTGCTCAAACATGATTTTGACATTGATTCTGGAAAACTGTGCAAAAATGTATTCCACATTTGCAACATTCTAAATATGGTCTCATAGTGTTCCTATCATCTATACAACCAGTGCTGCATTAGTTGGTACCTTCAAATGTGCTCAAACATGATTTTGACAATGATTCTGGAAAACTGTGCAAAAATGTATTCCACAGTTGCAACATGCTACATTTGGTCTCATAATGTTCCTATCATCTATACAACTAGTGCTGCACTAGTTGGTACCTTCAAATTTGCTCAAACATGATTTTGACATTGATTCTGGAAAACTGTGCAAAAATGTATTCCACAGTTGCAACATGCTAAATATGGTCTCATATTGTTCCTATCATCTATACAACCAGTGCTGCACTAGTTGGTACCTTCAAATTTGCTCAAACATGATTTTGACATTGATTCTGGAAAACTGTGCAAAAATGTATTCCACAGTTGCAACATTCTAAATATGGTCTCATAGTGTTCCTATCATCTATACAACCAGTGCTGCACTAGTTGGTACATTCAAATTTGCTCAAACATGATTTTGACATTGATTCTGGAAAACTTTGCAAAAATGTATTCCACAGTTGCAACATGCTAAATTAAATATGGTCTTATAATGTTCCTATCATCTATACAACTAGTGCTGCACTAGTTGGTACCTTCAAATTTGCTCAAACATGATTTTGACATTGATTCTGGAAAACTGTGCAAAAATGTATTCCACAGTTTCAACATGCTAAATATGGTCTCATATTGTTCCTATCATCTATACAACTAGTGCTGCATTAGTTGGTACCTTCAAATTTGCTCAAACATGATTTTGACATTGATTCTGGAAAACTGTGCAAAAATGTACTCCACAGTTGCAACATGCTAAATATGGTCTCATAGTGTTCCGATCATCTATACTACCAGTGCTGCATTCGTTTTTACCTTCAAAATTGCTCAAACATGATTTTGACATTGATTCTGGAAAACTGTGCAAAAATGTATTCCACAGTTGCAACATGCTAAATATGGTCTCATAATGTTCCTATCATCTATACTACCAGTGCTGCATTGGTTGTTACCTTCAAAATTGCTCAAACATGATTTTGACATTGATTCTGGAAAACTGTGCAAAAATGTATTCCACAGTTGCAACATGCTAAATTTGGTCTCATAATGTTCCTATCATCTATACAACTAGTGCTGCACTAGTTGGGTACCTTCAAATTTGCTCAAACATGATTTTGACATTGATTCTGGAAAACTGTATAAAACTTTGTGTTCACAGTTGCAATAATGCTGAAAATGGTCTCATATTGTTCCTATCATCTATACAACCAGTGCTGCACTAGTTGGTACATTCAAATTTGCTCAAACATGATTTTGACATTGATTCTGGAAAACTGTGCAAAAATGTATTCCACAGTTGCAACTTGCTAAATTAAATATGGTCTTATAATGTTCCTATCATCTATACAACTAGTGCTGCACTAGTTGGTACCTTCAAATTTGCTCAAACATGATTTTGACATTGATTCTGGAAAACTGTGCAAAAATGTATTCCACAGTTGCAACATGCTAAATATGGTCTCATATTGTTCCTATCATCTATACAACTAGTGCTGCACTAGTTGGTACCTTCAAATTTGCTCAAACATGATTTTGACATTGATTCTGGAAAACTGTGCAAAAATGTATTCCACAGTTGCAACATGCTAAATATGGTCTCATATTGTTCCTATCATCTATACAACTAGTGCTGCACTAGTTGGTACCTTCAAATTTGCTCAAACATGATTTTGACATTGATTCTGGAAAACTGTGCAAAAATGTATTCCACAGTTGCAACATGCTAAATATGGTCTCATAGTGTTCCTATCATCTATACAACCAGTGCTGCACTAGTTGGTACATTCAAATTTGCTCAAACATGATTTTGACATTGATTCTGGAAAACTGTGCAAAAATGTATTCCACAGTTGCAACATGCTAAATATGGTCTCATATTGTTCCTATCATCTATACAACTAGTGCTGCACTAGTTGGTACCTTCAAATTTGCTCAAACATGATTTTGAAATTGATTCTGGAAAACTGTGCAAAAATGTATTCCACAGTTGCAACATGCTAAATATGGTCTTATAGTGTTTCGATCATCTATACTACCAGTGCTGCATTAGTTGTTACCTTCAAAATTGCTCAAACATGATTTTGACATTGATTCTTGAAAACTGTATAAAACTTTGTGTTCACAGTTGCAATAATGCTGAAAATGGTCTCATAGTGTTCCTATCATCTATACAACCAGTGCTGCACTAGTTGGTACGTTCCACGCTCCAAGATCCCTGTTCCACGCTCCAAGATCCCTGTTCCACGCTCCAAGATCCCTGTTCCATGTTCCAAGACCCCAGTCCGTGTGGTGGTTTCTACACGTCCAGTCCCTGTTCCACGTGCCAGGTCCACAGATCGTCTTCAGAGTACAGTACGTCCACAGTACGTCCTGTTCCGGCCCCGCGCACCAAGCTCCCCGTGCGCTCAGAGAGTCCAGCACGTCCTGTCCCGGCCCGCGCACCAAGCTCCCCGCGGCGCTTAGAGAGTCCAGCACGCCCTGTTCCGCCCGGCGCACCAAGCTCCTCGTGCGCTTAGAGAGCCCAGTTCGGCCTGTTCCCGTTCCCCGCACCAGAGTGCGCGTCACGAGCCCAGTTCGGCCTGTTCCCGCTCCTCGCACCAGAGTGCGCGTCACGAGCCCAGTACGGCCTGTTCCCGCTCCCCGCACCAGAGCGCGCGTCCCGAGCCCAGTTCGGCCTGTTCCCGCTCCCCGCACCAGAGTTCGCGTCCCGAGTCCAGTACTGCCAGTTCCTGCTCCACGCACCAGAGTTCCAGTGAGCTTCACGAGTCCAGTACGGCCAGTTCCTGCTCCACGCACCAGAGTTCCAGTGAGCATCACAAGTCCAGTACTGCCAGTTCCTGCTCCATGCACCAGAGTTCCAGTGAGCATCACGAGTCCAGTACGACCAGTTCCTGCTCCACGCACCAGAGTTCCAGTGAGCATCACGAGTCCAGTACTGCCAGTTCCTGCTCCACGCACCAGAGTTCCAGTGAGCATCACGAGTCCGGTACTGCCAGTTCCTGCTCCACGCACCAGAGTTCCAGTGAGCATCACGAGTCCGGTACTGCCAGTTCCTGCTCCACGCACCAGAGTTCCAGTGAGCATCACGAGTCCAGTACGACCAGTTCCTGCTCCACGCACCAGAGTTCCAGCGAGCATCAAGAGTCCAGTACGGCCAGTTCCTGCTCCACGTACCAGATTCCCCGTGAGCCTCGTGGGTCCGGTAAGGCCAGGTCCTGCTCCACGCATCAGAGTTCCGGTGAGCATCAGGAGTCCAGTACGGCCAGTTCCAGCCCCACGCACCAGAGTTCCCGTGAGCATCATGAGTCCAGTACGCCCAGCTTCTGCTCCACGCACCAGAGTTCCAAGAAATGGTCCAGGGCCTCCGGTGCGTGACTTCAGACCAGCACGGCCAGCACCGGAGCCCCCACCTGGGACAAGGGGACCCACTCAAGACCCCCCACGATTTTTGGGCGCTCCGAGTCCGCGCTTTGGGGGTACTGTAACTGGAGCGGTTTGGTTTCGCTTTTGGTGTAGGGTTTGTGTGTTCTAGGGTGTCTATTTCTATGTTGGGATAATGGTTCCCAATTAGAGGCAGCTGAGTCTCGTTACCTCTAATTGGGAACCATATATATGTTTGGGAGTTGCACTTTAGTTTTGTGGGTTATTGTTTATGTTATGCTTATCATGTTCAGTCGGGTTCTTGTCGTTTGTGTCTAGTTAGGTTTCTCCAGTCATGTCTAGTTAGGTTTCTCCAGTCATGTCTAGTTAGGTTTCTCCATTCGTGTTTAGTTAGGTTTCGCCATTTGTGTTTAGGTTTAGATTTCTGTTTTCAGTTTAGGATTTAGCGTTAGGGCTCACGCCTTGTTCTTCGCTTATTGTTTTGTTCCGTCCCGTCTTTCAATAAATATGTATTCCGGTTACATCGCTGCGTCTTGGTCTGTCCCGAAAGAAGAGAATCATGACAGTAATACTGTGCAAAACATTTTTTCACAGTTGCAACATGCTGAAAAGGGTCTCATAGTGTTACTATTATCTTTACTACCAGTGCTTCACTAGTTGTTACCTTCAAATTTGCTCAAACATGATTTTGACATTGATCTTGAAAACGATGCAAAACTTTGTTTCACATTTGCTACATGCTGAAAATGGTCTCATAGTGTTCCAATCATCTGTACTACCAGTGCTGCAATAGTTGTTACCTTCAAATTTGCTTAAACATGATTTTGACATTGATCTTGAAGACTATGCAAAACTTTGTTTCACATTTGCTACATGCTGAAAATTGTCTCATAGTGTTCCTATCATGTATTCTACCAGTGCCTACTAGTTGTTACCTTCAAAATGGCTCAAACATGATTTTGACATTGATTCTGGAAAACTGTGCAAAACTTTATTTCTTTCACAGTTGCAACATGCTGAAAAATATCTCATAGTATTCCTATCGTCTGTACTACCACTGCTGCCCTAGGTGTTACCTTCAAATTTGCTCAAACATGATTTTGACATTGATCTTGAAAACTGTGCAAATCTTTGTTTCACAGTTGCAACATGCTGAAAAATATCTCATAGTGTTCCTATCATCTGTTCTACCAGTGTTGCCCAAGTTGTCACCTTCAAATTTGCTCAAACATGATTTTGACATTGATTCTGGAAAACTGTGCAAAACATTTTTTCACAGTTGCAACATGCTGAAAATGGTCTCATAGTGTTACTATTATCTATACTACCAGTGCTGCACTAGTTGTTACCTTCAAATTTGCTCAAACATGATTTTGACATTGATCTTGAAAATTGTGCAAAACTTTGTTTCACAGTTGCAGTTTCACAGTTGCAACATGCTGAAAATGGTCTCATAGTGTTCCTATCATATGTACTACCAGTGCTGCACTAGTTGTTATCTTCAAATTTGCTCAAACATGATTTTGACATTGATCTTGAAAACTATGCAAAACTTTGTTTCACATTTGCTACATGCTGAAAATTGTCTCATAGTGTTCCTATCATGTATTCTACCAGTGCCTACTAGTTGTTACCTTCAAATTTGCTCCAACATTATTTTGACATTGATTCTGGAAATGAATGCAAAACATTATTTCACAGTTGCAACATGCTGAAAATTGTCTGATAGCGTTCAAAACATCTGTACTACCAGTGCTGCACTAGTTGTTACCTTCTAATGTGCTCAAACATGATTTTGACATTGATTCTTGAAAACTGTGCAAAAATGTATTTCACAGTTGCAACATGCTAAATATCGTCTTATAATGTTCCTATCATCTGTACTACCAGTGCTGCACTAGTTATTACCTTCAAATTTGCTCAAACATGATTTTGACATTGATTCTGGAATACTGTGCAAAACTTTATTTCAGTTGCAACATGCTGAAAATGATCTCATAGTGTTACTATCATCTATACTACCAGTGCTTCACTAGTTGTTACCTTCAAATTTGCTCAAACATGATTTTGACAATGATCTTGAAAACTGTGCAAATCTTTGTTTCACATTTGCTACATGCTGAAAATTGTCTCATAGTGTTCCAATCATCTGTACTACCAGTGTTGCACTAGTTGTTACCTTCAAATTTGCCCAAACATTATTTTGACATTGATTCTGTAATACTGTGCAAAACATTTTTACACAGTTGCAACATGCTGAAAAATATCTCATAGTATTCCTATCGTCTGTACTACCACTGCTGCCCTAGGTGTCACCTTCAAATTTGCTCAAACATGATTTTGACATTGATCTTGAAAACTGTGCAAATCTTTGTTTCACAGTAGCAACATGCTGAAAATGGTCTCATAGTGTTACTATTATCTATACTACCAGTGCTGCACTAGTTGTTACCTTCAAATTTGCTCAAACATGATTTTGACATTGATTCTGGAAAACTGTGCAAACCTTATTACACAGTTGCAACATGCTGAAAAAAATCTCATAGTGTTCCTATCATCTGTACTACCAGTGCTGCACTAGTTGTTACTTTCAAATTTTCTCAAACATGATTTTGACATTGATTCTGGAATACTGTGCAAAACTTTATTTCACAGTTGCAACATGGCGAAAAGGTTCTCATAGTGTTCCTATCATCTATACTACCAGTGCTGCATTCGTTTTTACCTTCAAAATTGCTCAAACATGATTTTGACATTGATTCTGGAAAACTGTGCAAAACTTTGTTTCACAGTTGCAACATGCTAAATATGGTCTCATAGTATTCCTATCTCTCCCAACGGTCCAAAGTCTGGACAACGCAATCCATCATAGTTCCGAGTTGTTGGAGCATTACGGAGTGTTCTTGGACGCGCTCCTCGACTCCAAGGGCTGGAGTACCTGCTCCTGAAGATTCCATAGGTGGTGTGGAATTCTGTCAGGGAGTTGAAATCAGGTGCAGGAGAGCGGAAGGCATCGTAAAGGCGCACACTTTAATGGCAGAAGCAAAACAAATGAAAGAACGCACAATGCGTCAAACTCTCCTCTAGCCACAACTAAAGTGTCAAGCGCGCGACGAATAAACACAGTCCATAAATGTCACAACAATATACAATAAATAATTACGGGTAAACGAACGTTACCCGGTGAACCGAGCCTGGTTCTACACACTACATGTAACATAGAATAATTCCACACAACGACATGATGAAAACCAGAGGAATAAATACATGTCGTAATTACAGCAACGCAAACCAGGTGTGAAGTGAACAAGACAAAAGCATAGGAACAATGCATAACTGAGCGGCGATGGTTCGAAAGCCGGTGACGTCGACCGCCGAACGCCGCTCGAACAAGGAGAGGAGGCAACTTCGGTGGAAGTCGTGACAATTATATTGTATGCCTGTGGTTTCCCAGAGCATCAGTGTTGTCAGAAACATGGGCCTAGATTTAATTTGCTCAAGCGATAGCTTACACTCGCGTTGGACTAAAACGGAGGAGGAACTGCGTTGGAGCCGTCAAATTGGTAAGCAGCTGCTCTTGCAATCATTGTCACGAAGCCACACCCCTCCCACTCCTGTTAGAAGTTCAGAAGGAGAAAGTGTAGCTATATAGAAATAATGACGCTCAAATGGAGAAATCTATCATTTCTATCATCTTAATGGAGGTGTAGAATAGATATCACATTCCAGTATTCAAACTTGTAAACAAGGCTGCATGGGCGTTCTGTTAATGCGACCCCATGTAGTAAATGACAATGTCTGCTTTAGTTATAATGCCGTGAGCCACTTTGATAGTCCTAACACAGTTCACCTCTGACATCTTCAAAACAACAGGTATGTGGATGTCAGCTAAAGCGATTGAAACGAGCCCTTGATTGAAACGAGCCCTTGGTGAATTGAAGGAAGGAAATTAATCTAACTCAACAAATTCATTATGGGTTATACTTTGAGTGGACTATCGCTTTAAAGTCAAACAACATTCATAGATGATGGACTATCAAAATAAATCCACTTTCATCCTGTATACATTGTTCCCATTGAGTGTTAGTGTCGTCAGCAGGTTAGGTCACAATTGGAGACAGGAGTCAGATTGAGATGTAACATGTTTCAAGGGGGAATATTAAGGGACAGGGGATAGAACTGAGTCAGAACCCACTGTCAAACATGATCGGCTTCTGAGCCACTTCTGATCCACTTCTGTAAACACTGAAGAGCAAACACACAGAGCAGCAGGCCAATAGAGAAATCCTGTTCTTATACACTCACTCTCTCTCTCTCTCTCTCTCTCTCTCTCTCTCTCTCTCTCTCTCTCTCTCTCTCTCTCTCTCTCTCTCTCTCTCTCTCTCTCTCTCTCTCTCTCTCTCTCTCTCTCTCTCTCTCACTCACTCACTCACTATCCCTGTTATTCTTTCAAATACACAATGGCGCAAACATGCAACTCCCCCCTCCATCTTATCTTTCTCCCCTCAATACATGTTTTTTTTTATCGATCCTCTCTTTATTCTCTCTCTCACATAATTATTTATCTCAACTTTTCTCTACCTCTTCCTCTACCACCCCCTCACCCCTTTACCGCACCATTATTATTACCGCACCCTCTGTCTGTTCCCAGGAGGGCCTACAGCAGCACCTACATCTTCTGCACAGATTCTGCCAGACTTGGGCCATGACAGTAAATCTCAGTAAGACCAAAATAATGGTGTTCCAAAAAAGATCCAGTCTAGACACCGTTGCCCTAGAGCACACAAATAACTATACATACCTTGGCCTAAACTTCAGCACCACAGGTAACTTCCGCAAAGCTGGGAACGACAAGGCAAGAAGCTAAAATACTTGAATCAGTTATAGAACCCATTGCCCGTTATGGTTATGAGGTCTGATGTCTGTTCACCAACCAAGAATTCACAAAATGGGACAAACACCAAATTGAGACTCTGCATGCAGAATTTGGCAAACATATCCTCAGTGTACAACGTAGAACACCAAATAATGCATGCAGAGCAGAATTAGGCCGATACTCGCTAATTATCAAAATCTAGAAAATAAAAGGATGCAATTCCCCAAACCTTCCATCACCTACAGAGAGATGAACCTGGAGAAGAGTCCCCTAAGCAAGCTGGTCCTGTGGCTCTGTTCACTAACACAAAAACAAACCCCACAGAGCCACAGGACAGCAACACAATTAGACCCAACCAAATCATGAGAAAACAAAAAGATAATTACTTGACACATTGGAAAGAATAAAAAAACAAGAGTAAACTAGAATGCTATTTTGCCCTAAACAGAGAGTACACAGTGGCAGAATACCTGACCACTGTGACTGACCCAAACTTAAGGAAAGCTTTGACTATGTACAGACTTGCTATTGAGAAAGGCCGCCGTAGGTAGACCTGGCTCTCAAGAGAAGACAAGCTATGTGCACACTGCCCACAAAATGAGGTGGAAACTGAGCTGCACTTCCTAACCTCCTGCCTAATGTATGACCATATTAGAGACACATATTTCCCTCAGATTACACAGATCCACAAAGAATTCGAAAACAAACCCGATTTTGATAAACTCCCATATCTACTGGGTGAAATACCACAGTGTGCTATCACCTGTTGCCACAAGAAAAGGTTAACCAGCGAAGAACAAACACCATTGTAAATACAACCCATAGTAATGTTACAACAATGTATATATACATAATATGACAATTGTAATGTCTTTATTCTTTTGGAACTTCTGTGAGTGTAATGTTTACTGTTAATGTTTATAGTTTATTTCACTTTTGTATATTATCTACTTCACTTACTTTGACAATGTTAACATATGTTTCCCATGCCAATAAAGCCACTTGAATTGAACAGAGAGAGAGAGAGTCAGGAGGGAGAGAGAAAGAAATGGTTAAGGGGAATATGGGGGAGATGGGGTAGTGATCACAGTAAGCAGATAAACATTTTAAAAGGGGAAGTGACATGAAAGAGAGATGAAGGGAGAAGAAGTGAGGGATGAAAGGCTGGAGGAAGGAAGAGAGGAAGGGAAAATACACAAGTCTTGATTTACCATAGCCCTGTCTATGCAGGTACTGTATCTTATGGTGGTTCAGGTGACACAAAGCCTTCCTACAGATTTGCTATAGTAAATCACTTTAACACTGGGTCCCTGTGAGTGTTTATTTTCATTTATTAAGGATCCCCATTAGCTCCTGCCAGGGCAGCAGCTACTCTTCTGGGGTCCAGCAACATTAAGGCAGATATATGCAATTTAAAATATTACATGACATTACATTTTATAACACTTTTCACAACACATTGTGTGTTCCCTCAGGCCACTACTCTACATCACATTTCTACAATACAACATCCCTGTGTACGTGTGTCTAGAGTGCGTGTCTTATCATGTGTATGTGTGTCTGTGCCTGTGTGTGTGTCTCTTCACAGTCCCTTCTGTTCCATAAGGTGTATTTGTAACTGTTTTTAAATCTGATTATACTGCTTGCATCAGTAACCTGATGTGGAATAGAGTGCCATGTAGTCATGGCTCTATGTAGTACTGTGCGCCTCCCATAGTCTGTTCTCAGGGATTATGAAGAGACCTCTGATGGCAAGGGTGTGCAAGCTGTGTGCTAGTATTTTAAACAGACACCTCAGTGCATTCAGCACGTCAACACTTCTTTCAAAAACAAGTAATGATGAAGTCAATCTCTCCCCCACTTTCAGCCAGGAGAGATTGACATGCATATCATTAATGTTAGCTCTCGGTGTACTTTTAAGGGTCAGCCGTGCTGCCCTGTTCTGAGCCAATTGTAATTTTCTCAGGTCCCTCTTTGTGGCACCTTACCACACGACTTAACAGAAGTCCAGGTGCGACAAAACTAGAGCCTGTAAAACCTGCCTTGTTGATAGTGTTGTTAAGAAGGTAGACCAGCGCTTTATTTTGGACAGACTTCTCCCCATCTTAGCTACTGTTGTATCAACATGTTTTGACCATGACAGTTTACAGTCCAGGGTTACTCCAAGCAGTTTAGTCACCTCAACTTTCCACATAATTTATTACATGATTTAGTTGAGGTCTAGGGTTTAGTGAATGATTTGTCCCAAATACAATGCTTTTAGTTTTTGAAACATTTATGACTAACTTATTCCTTGCAACCCATTCTGAAACTAAGTGTTGCAGTGATTTCACTCTCTGTAGTCAATAGTGTTGAGTCATCCACACACATTGGCTTTACTCAAGGCCAGTGGCATGTCATTAGTAAAGGTTGCCTAGACAGTTGAATTCCTCATTCTACCTGGATTATGCAGACTGTCCACTCGTCCATTATACAAGACATACAAAGCGTTAAAAACATACCTATAAACTTTGTCCAAACAACTCAAACAACATTTCTAATCGATCTTTAGGTACACTAATATGTATATAAACGTTAATATTTGTCCTTCGTTCCCTTCAAACTTACCAGTGGCATGTTTCATCTAAGGTGGATGGTGTTTCATCTAAGGTGGTATGTTCCATCTAAGGTGGTATGTTTCATCTAAGGTGGCATGTTTTATATAAGGTGGCATGTTTCATCTAAAGTGCCATGTTTCATCTAAGGTGGTATGTTTCATCTAAGGTGGCATGTTTTATCTAGGTGGCATGTTTCATCTAAAGTGCCATGTTTCATCTAAGGTGGCATGTTTCTTCTAAGGTGGCATGTGTCATCTAAGTTGGCATGCTTTTTCTAAGGTGGCATGTTTCATCTAAGGTGGTATGTTTCATCTAAGGTGGTATGTTTCATCTAAAGTGGTATGTTTCATCTAAGGTGGCATGTTTCATCTAAGGTGATATGCTTCTTCTAAGGTGGATGGTGTTTCATCTAAGGTGGATGGTGTTTCATCTACGGTGGTACGTTTCATCTAAGATGGCATGTTTTATCTAAGGTGGCATGTTTCATCTAAGGTGGTATGTTTCATCTAAGGTGGTATGTTTTATCTAAGGTGGCATGTTTCATCTAAACTGCCATGTTTCATCTAAGGTGGCATGTAGTCTGTTTCTAGGGATATAGAGATGACACTCTCTCACACTAAAATACACAAACACTTGTATACAACAGCCCTCCCTGGTGTAGGTGAGAGTCACTACACTTAGCCCTGTGACTGTAATCTGCATTGGTAATACTATACCTTCAGTAGGCTAAACTCTAGTGACACCCTATTCCCCTAAGAGTGCACCAGAGGGCCTCTTGTTAAACGTAGTGCACTATATAGGGAATAGGGTGCCATTTGAGATGTGTCCCATTACCAAAATAGTAGTGCACTACATGGGGTGTCAAAGGTAGTCAACTACATGGGGAATAGAGTGTCATTTGGTGTGATTCTAATCCTTGTGTAGTGCTGGTCTATACCTGTGACTCACACTAAGAACTCTCAACACTCTCCTGGGGGACACTGAGAACCGGATCCATTACAGAGATGAAAACACAGCACGTTCAAGGAGGGAGGGATTCAGGGAGGGAGGTAGGGAGAGAGATGGGATGGGAGGGAGCAAATGAAAAGGCACAGCATGTCAAGGAAGAAAGGGAGGGAGGGAGGGAGGGAGGGAGGGAGGGAGGGAGGGAGGGAGGGAGGGAGGGAGGGAGAGGGAGGGAGACAGAGAGAGAGAGGGAGACAGAGAGAGTGAGGGAGAGGTCTTTGAATTCTGATTGCAGAGTAGAGACTGCTATCCCCCATAGTGACATCAGTGTTGCCTGTAGTGAGAGGAGGGGAGGGGGAGGGAGGGGGGAGAGATACATGTTTATTATGCCAATAAAGCCCTTTCAATTGAATTGAATTGAACACACACACACAGACAGACAGACAGACAGACCCCTTCACTGCTCTTCCTGCCAATTCATTAACTGAGAATTAGTGCCTGACATTTGGGCCGTGGCATCCAATGTTTTTTCAGACCAAACAGGAGTAACTTTGTGTCTTTTTGGCCCAGGCTGGGTCATAAAGAAAAAGTTCACACTGTTATTCAGGGTAACACCAATTAGATAGCGGACAGCTGGCTACCGGCATAGGAACAGAGAAAAAAAATGCTTCCATTTTGGCTGCAACAAAATAGAAGATGTTCTTCAACTCTGCTCCCCTCTGGAACAAAGTCCTGCCATTAAAGTAGAACTGCCAGGTCGCAATGCAACTAATCAGAAAACACACACACCATCCCATCCTCACAGGCATTGCTTATTTGCCTTTCCTCCTCTCCTCCAACCATTCTTATAAATAAGTAATATTTTCATTGGTTCTTTATGTCCCCCTGTCTGCAATCTGACCGACTCAGGGGTTTTCATGCAGGGGTAATTTTGTGCTGCCTGCTGGGAGGGAAAGTCATATTTTCATGTTCTTTAGAGGAGGTCTGAGTTTGGTTGGCCTCTCTCCAGACTAGACACGATGTAGAGTGTTGAGTCATTGCCACAACCATTCAGTAGATAGATAGCGTGGCTTATTCTGTGCCTAGTGTTCCGTGCTAGCACTCTATCTCTTTGTCTCTGCATCTCTCTCCCCTCACTCTCTCTCTAATGAGCTATTGTAATGGACATCTGTCAAGGCTCTTGTGTAGCTGGTGCATAAAAGTCAGGCGCAGGAGAACAGTACTGAGTGAGCAAAGCACTTTACTCAACCAATGAATCAAACAAAACGCTAAACGCGTAATACAAATACACATGCCAACCGCAAAACAGGCGAGGCATAAATAAACGGCAGGTAGCCTAGTGGTTAGAGTGTTGGACTTGTAACCGGAGGGTTGCAAGTTCAAATCCCCAAGCTGACAAGGAAAAAAATATGTCGTTCTGCCCCTGAACAAGGCAGTTAACCCACTGTTCCCCGGGCACCGAAGGCGTGGATGTCGATTAAGGCAGCCCCCCCGCACCTCTCTGATTCAGAGGGGTTGGGTTAAATGTGGAAGACACATTTCGGTTGAAGGCATTTGGTTGTACAACTGACTAATAATGGTGACTTTGACTTTGGTCTTTGACTTTAAACTGCACCAGCCGGAAAGAAACGGCTGAACAATAAACAATCACACACAAAGACTTTGGGGGAAAACAGAGGGTTAAATACACAACTAATAATAATGGGGAATGCAAACCAGGTGTGTGAAAAACAAGACAAGACAAATGGAAAATGAAAAGTAGATCGGTGATGATTAAGAAGACCGGTGACGTCGACCGCCGAATGCCGCCCGAACGAGGAGGGGAACCGACTTCAGTCAAAGTCGTGACAACATCTCTCTCTCTCCTCCCCCTCTCTATTCTCTATCCATTCACATAGCTATTGTCATGACCCTAATGATTTGGGAGAGTTCTCAGGATGAGGAAATTAGATGAACGGCTCTATTATCAACTACACAGTTTACACAGACGGACATCCTAACTATTACAAGTTGACAGTATTTACTAAGACACACAGGGAATATTTACTATGTCATGCCCAGAGATGCCGTGTAATTGTGTGTACGTGTCGATTGCATATCATCAAATTCTATTGCCCTAACCGACAACGTTGCCAATTCTGCTAGCTTTAGAATTCACCAGAATAGACATCCCATCCGTCTTGTCCGAAGAACCAGTGTTTGTTTGAAGAAGAAGCTGTATAATGTACAGAATGATATGTGTGTTTGAACAGACTTGAATTAATGGTTGTTGTTTTTAGCTGTAGGACGGAGTACACACACACACACAGTGAGAGAGATGGGTGTGTCTGTCTCCCTCACTGTTCATCACAGCATGTTTAATAGTGTATCTAATAATGTTGTAAATGTCAGTGCATATTGTTGTTAGTCTCTATAGTTAAGTGTTCATTGTTCTGTTTTACAAGGTGGATACACATTGATGATGGATGAGGTGAGTTACCCACGGCAATGTAGACACTGAGACATCAAGGAATGGAGGAAGGAGAAGGAAGCAATGAAGGAAGGTAGCAAGGAAGGAAGGGAGGAAGGAAGGAGGCAATGAAGGAAGGAAGAAAGGAAGGAAGGGTCAACATATTTATTTAATATTAATCTGCTGGAAAATTGATTGTCAACAGAGAAACATAATGAGTATGAGTGAAGAACTTGAGGAGAGAATGAGAGAAAATGTTTGATTTAACTTTTTTGACAATTCAAAAACAGAAAACAATAGACAACTCAGCGTTTACATACACACATTTAAACAATCATTAATGACCTCACACTTGCACACAACCATGTTCTCACCGTAACCTCTCCCATCCTGCTGATAAGTTTTGCACTTAACACATGATTCTGCCGTTGTGCTGTAGAATGTGTGAATTTTGTCTCTTGTATAATACAGTTTGTACATTAGTTTACACTGGATTTAAGGGCACATTTTCATTAACTGTAATTTCATTAGTTATGTGCTATGATTTGTTTAAATGAGGAGTAGAAATAGGAAGACAGGGAGAGAAATGGGGGTTTCTGAACCTACGGTACAGCCTCTATGGTGGAGGAGGTGCTGCCTCACCTCTACAGTCTAATTCTATTGGCTGTCTGGAGTACTCTGTTATTAAGGCTATAACTCTCTCTCACGCACACGCACACACACAGATAGACAGACAGATCACACACACACTCCCACCCACCCTACTCTGGTATTGCTTACCCCTGTCTGCTCCTAAGGGCTTGACCCCTGTGTCTTCCACTCCCTGTCCGAAATGGATTCCTCTGTTTCTGGTCTCCCGAGGCAACAGTAGAAGTCTGACTGTGACCTCTGGTTGGTTGAGTCATGTTTTCTCCTCTCCTCTAGCCTTTACAAGAATCATGTTCCGTTCCAGTTCCACAACAGAAAGTCAACTTCGATCTTCAAATGTAATTTCCCCTACTCATATTTCTGCTATTTCCCCCTTCTGTGGACGGCTGCTCTGCAGAGGGTGTGAGAGGGCTGAAGATGAGGATACAGCTCACTAGTTCTCCCCTTTCCTTCAACCTTCATCTCTTTCCTTCTCTTCAACTAAGTTTTTCCTTTCCACTGTATTTCTTTACTTATTTTCTCTCCTTAGGTTCTGCTAGAGAAGTCCCCTGGTTTTCCAATGGGTTCCCTTGCCTTTAGTAAGTATATACTGTAAATACAACAGCTATATCTATCATTCATGGAATATTTATAATATATATCTACATATAGGTTATATAGCACATGTAACCAATACGGATGTTTTCAGCCTCTAATCCCCAGGCATTTTGCACTTGTCTCAAACGTTAGCACCGCAACAAAGTTAGATGTCAGGCATTGAGAAAATATGGAATGTGTCTGTAAAGCCTAGGGAAAAAGAGACCTGACTGTGAGTGATTTCACTTAACTATGTGATTAGCCCAGGTATCTCCAGTGTGTCCTCTGTGGCACACCCACACACCACACACACACACACCACACACACCACACACACACTCACGCACACCCACACATGAACCCACCCACCCGCCTGCACACTCACCCACCCACCTGTGCACGCACGCACGCACGCACGCACCCACCCACAAACACACAAACACAGTCAGTTGGAAATAAGTATCGATCTGTGTTCCCTGCCTTGGGGCATCTATGAAGAAGTAAACTGTGGCGTGTTTAACTAAAGCCAAGAGGCCACAGGTCAACCTATAGGGTCCTGGCATTTAAACCACAGTAATTTCTGATCTACTCGACAAAACGAATCGATCGAAATGTGTGTGTGGATGTATGTTTGTAGTGGGGTGTTGTGTGTGCGTGCACATTCTTGTGTGACGTCCGTTATCTTACCAATAGTTGAAAGACCAGCAAGGAATATTAGCAAAGTAGTTTTGTTATTATTGTCAGACTACCTTTAATAAGAAACATTGCTATTCAGCAGACAGCCAGCAGTTTCTAACATGGAATCCATTCTATGCATGGCCTATGACATCACCACCTCCTTTTACAGAAATGGGTTCAATTCAGAGAAGGTATGACCACAGAATTTGGAATTAGAATGAATCAATAGGATCTCTATGGTGATGACTCACAATTTGTTCTGAAAAAGAATGTCGGTTCTGAAAGGAAAGAGAAAGGGCTTTCACAATGAACTGATGGGGTGAAGTCAGGTCTTAGACTCTAGGATAAGATAGACAGAGTATGAGCAGAAATTGTGAATGGGTATGGATTGTGGTATTGCATTTTGTGTAGAGACTGAGAGTATGTACTTTAAGGCTACAATTTGGGATTTGTGTTTTAGCCCTGCCGCTGGGAACAAAGGTCCAATATCCCAGATTGCACATTGAAAGGCAGCCTTCGAGTGATTGACTATTTTGTTTTTGTGAAAAGCTCTACTAGCAAATAATTTGCTCAGTTGAAATAATACAGTCTTGTAGAATGACTGAATTCAAGGCCATAGTGATTGCTAATACAGATTAATTACTTCGTAAGTATAGTACTCTAAGGAATGGAGTGAAGCAAACCAATCAATCTCTCTCTTTCTCTTCTCTTTTTTCCCCTCTCTCTCTTCTCTCTCTCTCCTCTCTCTCTCTTTCCTCTCTCTCTCCTCTTTATCGCTCTCTTCCTATTTTCTTGCTATATCTTCATTCTCATATTAACTCCTCTAACGTAAATCTCACTCAACCTCTCCTTCCCCTCCCTCCTTCATTCCTTTCCTCCTTTTCTTAGTTCCCCTCTTTATTTCTTTCCGAATATGAGATGTGTCAGATTTGAGAGGGAGTAATCACCAGGGAATAAATCTGAAGAACATGATTAGGCTGGAGAGAGAGATGGAGAGAGAGGGGGAGAGTGATAAAGAAAGTGAGGGAGAGAGATGAGATTGGAACAGGGAGAGAGATGGAGGGAGGGGCAGAGAAATAGATGGAGGGAGAGAGAGAGAGAGAGACGGGGACATGGAGGGAAGGAAGGAGAGAGGGAGGGGGAGATAGATGGATAGAAGTGAGACAGAGTGAGAAGGGGAGGGAGAGAGAGAGAGAGAGGGGATATGCAGGGATAGAGAGAAGAGCAATGACAAAGGGAAATGAAAGATGGAGATAGTCAGACACAGGAGGTCAAAGGATGGGTAAAGGAACGGAGAGAAAAACACGTCTTGGGAGGAGAGGTGGAACACTAATTGGCTGAAAGAACAGAGAGAACGAGAGAGGGAGAGAGTGATAGAAGGCGAGTTGTGACGGAATAGACAGGGAGAGGACACAATATGAAACATTAGTAGAGGGACAGGACAGTTTAAAAGCATTCAGAATGTTATCTAGTCTAAGCAAGACTCCCAGAGGACTGACTGTCTGTCTTGTCAATGTGGAAGTCTAAGGAACAGTTTTAGATTTTTTCTTTAACAAAACTTTCAACAGAATAGTGAAACTCAATAGACAAAGATAGAACTGATGTTGTCAATTATTGTTTCATTAAAGTTCCAATTCCTAAACACAGCAACATCAAAAAGGGCTGTACGTTTTCCACAATACCAAACAGATGCTCAAACATTAGAAACATTAAACACAAAGTCCAAGACAATACACAAAATATTAGTTTTGATGGCAATGATGAATTTGCAGTATTTCCAGGTGTCTACACAGGCTTATTTTAACCGAGGTGTCAGTCTCTCAGTTTCTATGATTATACACTTTATAAAAATCCTCCCCTGCAGTTCTGCCTTTAAAGGCCCACTCTGTGAAACTTACAGTAATTTGTAGTCAAGTGGCTGGGCCACCGTTTTGTTGCGTTTCAAATGATGGAATGTGTCTTTAAAACCTGTTAGGGCTAGGGGGCAGTGTTCGGAAGTTCGGAGAGTCTGGCATGCCCAAAGTAAAATGCCTGTTACTCAGGCCCAGATTCTAGAAAAAAATGAGGAAAATCTATCCGGAAAATTAGATTTTTTAATGTCACCGTTTTTCAATTGACTTGCTATTCACTACAGAGGGATTTAGCTCCCAGATTGCAGTTCCTATGGCTTCCACTAGATGTCAATAATCTGTAGACATAGTTTCAGGCTTGTTTTTTGAAAAAACAACGAGTAATAGGAGTTTTTCCTGGTGTCTCGTGAAAAGGACTCTACTGTTTGGCGCGCGTGATTGTGGGTACGCTCTTCGTTATTTCTCTTTTCTATAGAACAGGCTATTTTCCATCTGAAATGTTATTGTTTATTTACGTATTAGGGTACCTGAGGATTGATTAGAAACGTTGTTTGACTTGTTTCGACAAACTTTACCGGTACTTTTGGGATATAATTGTCTGCATGTTTGAACGCCTTTGAACAGGTGGATTACTGAACAAAACGCGCCAACCAAACAAAGTTTTGGGGATTTAAAGAGGGACTTTATCAAACAAAATGACAATTTATTGTGTAGCTGGGACCCTTTGGATTGCCAACAGAGGAATTATCTTCAAAGGTAAGTCATTTATTTTATTGCTATTTTTGAGTTTTGTGACACCTGTGCTGGTTATGAAATTATTTTAATTGAGGAAATATGCAGGGCGCTGTCCTCAGACAATCAAATGCTATGCTTTTGCCGTGAAGCCTTTTTGAAATCTGACAACGCCGTTAGATTACCAAGATTCTAAGCTTTTGAATCATGTCTGACACTTTTCCATTAATGTTTAATATTACTATTTTTGTCATTTTAATTTGGCGCTCTGCATTTCACGCTAGCGTCCCACCGATCCCTGGGAAGTTAAAGCCTACAGAGAAAGATACCTAACTGTGAGTGAGCTCCTGCATTGCATCAGACTAAACTATGTTTTTGTTGAGTCAAGTAGATTTAGAAGGTAAATGCAAGCAGTCAGTAGTCCCGGATAGATAACGCTGTCAGATTGTCAAAGAGATAACACTGATGAAAGGAACCAGCTCAGCACGAAGAACAGAAAAGGAGAACTCAAGGATGGAGAGAAGGAGATAGAGGAAGAGAGAGAGATGTTTGAGATATTTATGATTGTAAAATGAGTGATTTACAGAATTGTTAACATAATGTCATGTATTTATATCTTTCTATGTTGTTCATCTCTTCTTAAGCAGGTGTCACTGTGGCTTTTGACCTGCACAAGGCTGTGTGTGGTGTGGTGTGGTGTGGTGTGGTGTGGTGTGGTGTGTGTGTGTGTGTGTGTGTGTGTGTGTGTGTGTGTGTGTGTGTGTGTGTGTGTGTGTGTGTGTGTGTGTGTGTGAGAGAGGAGAGAGGTCATGAGCAGATGAGCTCCTGCATTTTTTGCATGTTCTAGAGTTAGAGTTAGATAAACTTAGATTTTTTGTCAGGAACATATACAGGATGCTACCCTCTACAACATAACGTTCACTCCAAATCAAAACTCAAAACCTACAACCTGATTTTGGACGGAATTACGGAATCACCTGGAAGGCTAACAACTACCAAAGATTAGTATTCCATAGCAATACAACAAATGCTCTGGAAAACAACAGAAACCTGAAAACACCATCCAACCTGGAACTGAGTGAGTAATGTTTAGTCTGAAACTATATATTTTTTCCAAAAGCCAAAAAGAAAAATACATTACTTCATAAGGACTGAATGCTAAGTTAAGGCTACCAAGCTTGATACAACTTCAATTAGCACTGACATGTCAAGTAAGAGGTGTCAAAGCCCTTTATCCCAACAATGGCAGGAGAGTCGCACAGTCTACTCCAACCAAATGAGAGGCCTTAGAAGCTGCCTCCCGCTGTTCAGAGGTAATTGAATTACAGTACCCTGTGTATGTAAAGAAGACACAAAAAGAGGGGGAGGGGGGGTCCCAAGGGGTGGAAACCCAGGATACTTGACAACGAGGACTCTGAGTCAGCTAATATAAATCTCTATAAGTCTGGAACAGTGTTGGTACAGGGCAACACCAAACAGTTTCAGCTAGACCTTCACCTAATCAAAGAATTAGCTCAGCAGGAGAAGCTCTCCCTTGAGAAAGATACCCCCACCCCGAGCGGGTCAGACCAGACTTCTTCGTTATATAACCCCACAGCCGAGCAACCCCAAGCGGAAAGTCAACCTCCCACCACAGAGTACTACACCCTCATTGAAATGAAGGACAAATTCACGCACCTGGAGGTAAGGCAGGTGGAGCTGGAACAGCAGGTGAACTCAATCCAGTCAGCACAGACCCAGACAACAGTCCAGCACAACAACACCCCTTTAATAATTAAACTTTTCGATTTTGAATTTGGCGGAGTGGGGCGCTAGCTCCCTAAGTAGTTAATAAGTGCATCGATAACATTGTCTCCACAGTGACTGTACGTACATACCCCAACCAGAAGCCATGGATTACAGGCAACATTGAGCTAAAGGCTAGAGCTGCCGCTTTCAAGAAGCGGGACTCTAACCCGGAAGCTTATAAGAAATCCCGCTATGCCCTCCGACACACCATCAAACAGGCAAAGCTTCAATACAGGACTAAGATCGAGTCGTACTACACCGGCAAACCATTACAGACCACAAAGGGGAGCACAGCCGAGAGCTGCCCAGTAACACGAGCCTACCAGACGAGCTAAACTACTTATGCTTTCCTCAAGGCAAATAACACTGAAACATGCATGAGAGCACCAGCTGTACCAGAAGACTGTGTGATCACGCTATCCGCAGCCGATGTGAGTAAGACCTTTAGACAGGTCAACATTCACAAGGTCACATTCACAAGGCCGCAGGGCCAGACGGATTACCAGAATGTGTACTGCGAGCATGCGCTGACCAACTAGCAAGTTTCTTCACTGAAATGTTCAACTTCTCCCTGTCCATGTCTGTAATACCAACATGTAGTCTGTAATACCAACATGTTTTAAGCAGACCACCATAGTGCCTGTGCCCAAGAACACTAAGGCAACCTGCCTAAAAGACTACCGACAAGTAGCACTCACGTCTGTAGCCACGAAGTGCTTTGAAAGGCTGGTTATGGCTCACATCAACACCATCATTCCAGAAACCCTAGACCCACTCCAATTTGCATACTGCCCCAACAGGTCCACAGATGATGCAATCTCCATTGCACTCCACACTGCCCTTTCCCACCTGGACAAAAGGAACTATGTGAGAATGCTATTCATTGACTACAGCTCAGCGTTCAACACCATAGTGCCCTCAAAGCTCATCACTAAGCTAAGGACCCAGGGACTAAACACCTCCCTCTGCAACTGGATCCTGGACTTCCTGACGGGCCACCCTCAGGTGGTAAGGCTAGGTAACAACACATCAGCCACGCTCATCCTCAACACAAGGGCCCCTCAGGGGTGCATGCTCAGCCCCCTTCTGTACTCCCTATTCAATCATGACGGCGCGGCTGGCACGACTCCAACACCATCATTCAATTTGTCGATGACAACAGTGGTAGGCCTGAACATCGACAACAACGAGACTGCCTACAGGGAGGAGGTCAGAGACCTAGCCGTGTGGTGCCAGGACAACAACCTCTCCCTCAACGTGATCAAGACAAAGGAGATGATTGTGGACTACAGGAAAAAGAGGACCTAGCATGCCCCCATTCTCATCAACGGGGCTGCAGTGGAGCAGGTTGAGATCTTCAAGTTCCTTGGTGTCCACATAACCAACAAACTAACATGGTCCAAGCACACCAAGACAGTCGTGAAGCGGGCATGACAAAACCTATTCCCCCTCAGAAGCCTGAAAAGATATGGCATGGATCCTCAGATCCTCAAAAGGTTCTAAAGCTGCAACATCGACAGCATCCTGACTGGTTGCATCACTGCCTGGTATGACAACTGCTCGGCTTCCGACCGCAAGGCACTACAGAGGGTAGTTTGAGCGGCCCAGTACATCACTGGGGCCAAGCTTCCTGCCATCCAGGACCTCTATACCAGGCGGTGTCAGAGGAAGGCCCTAGATATTGTCAAAGACTCCAGCCACCCCAGTCATAGACTGTTCTCTCTGCTACCGCACGGAAAGCGGTACCGGATCGCCAAGTCTAGGTCCGAGAGGCTTCTAAACAGCTTCTACCCCCAAGCCATAAAACTCCTGAATATCTAGTCAAATGGCTACCCAGACTATTTGCATTGCCCCCCCCCTCTCCACACCACTGCCACTCTCTGTTGTCATCTATGCATAGTCACTTTAATAACTCTACCTACATGTACATACTACCTCAACTAACCGGTGCCCCACACATTGACTCTGTACCGGCACCCTCCTATATATATATTGTTATTGTTTTTTAAATCTTTATTTTAACAGGGAAAACAGACTGAGACCTGGATCTCTTTTACGGCTGTGCCCTTTGTAAACATGTTGACATGTACAGTTCTAGGCATACAGACAAAAACATTACTTTTATCTCTTATTCTTATCTGTATTTTTTTTTAAACTACACTGTTGGTTAACGGCTCGTCACAACTCCTGCAGCTCTGTCGCAGGCTGGGTATGTACATAGTCAATGGTAGGCTTCGAGGGGACTCCTATGGTAGGTACACCTATAGCTCATTCTAGAAGAAAAAGAAATGCACACCTATATAGGCGAGGTGCTGGCTAGTGGAGTGGAAAACTTGAAAATAAAGAAGAGCCGCACACTCTAGGAGCTCAGATGCAAAAAATATTTTATGTCCAACGTTTCGACAGGCAAGCTGTCTTCTTTAGGGTATAATCACAAACACTGCGGGGTGACTCGTTTATATAGAGTCAAAGGACACACACAGGTGTCTGTAATCATGGCCAAGTGTGGCCTAATATCATTGGTTAATTCTGAGATATTAAAATGGCATACAAAGAACATACAAAAAACAAATGGATAGCATACGATCATAGATTAGATTTAGGCTACATAAGCCTACAAACAATCACAATGGCAAAGTCACAATCACATGAATGGTTTCAGATCAAAGTCTATGTTGAGACCGAAGGGAGCGAGGTTCTTTAAATTAAAGATCCAGGCAGCCTCTCGTTTTAACAATAAATTGTCGAGGTCACCCCCTCTCCTAGGGAGGGTGACATGTTCAATGCCAATATAACGCAGAGACGAAATCGAGTGGTTTGCTTCCAAAAAATGGTCCGCAACTGGGTAAGTCAAGTTTTTGCACCTAATGGTGCTACGATGCTCAGAGAAACGTACTTTTAATTCCCACTTTGTTTTACCCACATAATTTTTACCACAAGGACAAGTTATAAAATAAATAACTGCCTTAGTGGAGTACGTAATAACACCTTTGATTGGGATCTGTTTCCCTGTTTGGGGTTGTTTGAAGGATCTACATTTATAAGTGCCATTGCATTGAGCACAGCCATTACACTTGTAATTTCCATCCAGTAGGGAATTTCCATCAGCCTCTGACCAGAATAGACGTTGTTCAGGAAAATCTGAGTTTACCAATTGGTCTCTGAGATTTCTGCCCCGCGAGAATACGACCAAGGGAAGGTCCGAAAACAAATTACTGAGACTATCATTGGATTTTAGAATGTGCCAATGCTTGTGAACGATTCCCTTAATTTGTTCAGAGCACTTTGAATAGCGGGTGGTTAGAACGCAAGAATGCTTCTTTTTACGAGACTGACCTTGAAAAAGGTCATGTCGCGTTTTGTTTTTAATTTTCTCCATGGCAATATTAATCTGATAATTTTTGTACCCCCTCTCCTTGAACTTTCTTTGCGTCTCAGCCATATTTCTGTGGAAATCAGATTGCCTTTTGCAAATTCTTTTGATTCGACAGAATTGGCTGTAGGGCAAACTATTTTTCAAGGGAAGTGGGTGACAACTGTCAGCCCTCAACAAACTGTTACGATCAGTAGGTTTCCTGTAAAGATCAGTGTATAGAACATTATTTTCACACGAGATCAAAAGATCAAGAAAACGGATTTGACGTGTATCAAATTGCATTGTAAATCTCAAATGTTCAGAACAGGAGTTAAGAAAAGCATAAAACGCCTGGAGCTGTTTTGCATCACCCCTCCATAGAACAAAAATATCATCAATATACCGTTTCCAAATAATGATGTTAGGCAAGAAAACATTTTTGAGAGGATTGAAAATAGACTGTTTCTCCATGTAACCAACATACAAATTAGCATAGTTAGGAGCCATGGGGGATCCCATAGCAGTACCCTTCGTCTGAATAAAGAAATCATTTAGAAACATGAAGTAGTTATGTGTGAGTACTATTTCAGCCAATGTTATAATGCAGGCACTGGAAGGTAGTTCATTAGGGTCACGTTGCAGCAGAAAATGTTCCATTGCTTCAACACCGCCCTCGTGTGAAATATTTGTGTATAACGACTCGACATCAAAAGTAACTAACAAGGTATTCTCAGGGAGAGGATCAAGAGATTCAATAATAGAGATCATACTGCTGGTGTCCTTTACAAAGGAGGGGAGCTGTTCTGCGAGTGGTCTAATAAAATAGTCAACAAAAGTTGATAGAGGGGCTGTTACTGCATCAATGCCCGCTACAATAGGGCGCGCCCTGGAGGTTTTGTAACATTCTTGTGTAATTTCGGCAAAGTATAGAAAGTGGCAATTTTAGGGTGTTGAATAGCCAAAAAGTCGTGTTCTTTTTTGGTTATCTGACCAGAACTTAAATACCCATCTAGGACAGTAAGGATAGTGTTCTGAAATTGGGAAGTAGGGTCACTTCTGAGTTTCTTGTAAAAGGTGTTGTCAAGCAGTTGTCTATGACACTCATTTACATAAGCTGTCCTATCCATGAGTACAACCGACACCTATAGCTCATCTCTTGGCAGTAGTACTGTAGACTACTTTATCACTAACCTCAACCCAGTCTCTCAGACCGTTCACAGTCAGCCCACTGATACCCCTATCAGATCACAGCAAAATCACAGTCTACTTGAACAGAGCAATACTCAATCATGAGGCATCAAAGCAAAAGGAACAGAGTAATATTAAGAAATGCTATAGATGGAAGGACTGTAGTGTGGAAACCTACCAAAAAACAATTAGGCAACAACAAATTCAATCCCTTTTAAACGACTTCCAGAACAAAACGTTCCACTGTAATAGTGAACAACAATGACAAATGCAAAAACCTGAGAAAGAAATTCAGAAACCTGTCTAACCATGAACATAGAGACCCAGAAAATCTGAGTCTATACCTTCACTATGGTGAATCACTAAAACAATACAGAAATACACTATGGAAAAAGAAGGAACAGCATGTCAGAAATCAGCTCAAAGTAATTGAAGTATCCATAGACTCGAACCACTTCTGGGAAAATTGGAAAACACTAAACAAACAACAACACGAAGAATTATCTATCCAAAATGGAGATTTATGGGTAAACCACTTCTCCAATCTTTTTGGCTCTATAACAAAGAACAAACAGAAAAAACACATACATGATCAAACACAAATCTTTTAATCAACTATTACCAGAACCCACTGGATTCTCCAATTACCTTGAATGAACTACAGGACAAAACAAAAACCCTCCAACCCAAAAACGCCTATGGCGTTGATGGTGTCCTCAATGAAATTATAAAATATGCAGACAACAAATTCCAATTGGCTATACTAAACCTATTAGGGAGCGGCAGCAGAGGTGTCGGTTTTGGAGAGTCTGGCGTGCCCAAAGTAAAATGCCTGCCACTCAGGATATGCACATAATTAGTACTATTGGATAGGAAACACTCTGAAGTTTCTAAAACTGTTAAAATAATGTCTGTGAGTATAACAGAACTGACATAGCAGGCAAAAACCCGAGGAATTTCTGTCCAGAATAGTTTTTTTGATGATATTCTCTCACTTTGAATGGCTGCCTATGGGATTCGCAGTGAAATAGCTCCCAGGTTGCAGTACCTATGGCTTCCACTAGATGTCAACAGTCTTTAGACAGTGTTTCATGGCTTTATCATGGAACAGAGCCTTATAGAAGAAGATTTGGTAAGAGAACCCAGGATGTCAATATGATTTTCGGTGCGCGAGACCGTGTGCGAGACTTTATTTTCCTTATATATTCGTTAGGATGCTATCCGTGTGAAATATAATCATTAACATACTTAAAAGGATACCTAAGGATACATTATAAATTATGCTTGATTTGTTTGGGCAAAGTTGATAGGTATAATTTGAACGCTTTCTCTTCACTGTACAATGGGTGACTCGACGGTGGATTTTCTGAACATAACGCGCCAACCAAACGGAGATTTATGGATATAATAAATGACTTTTTCTAACAAAAGAAACATGGATTGTCTTGCTTGGACACTTCGGATTGCCCTCAGCAGAAGATCATCAAAGGTAAGCAATTTATTTTAGCTCTTATATGTGTTTTGTGAGACCCGCGCTGGTTATGAATTTATGCTAATGCATAAACATGAAAGGTGCTATCCTCAAACAATCAAATGGTGTGCTTTTGCCGTAAAGCCTTTTTGGAATCGGACAACGCTGTGATATTGCCAAGACTCTGAGCTTTTGATGACTATGCAACACTTGTATATTGATGAATGTTTAATAATTCAACTTTTGGATTTTGAATTTGGCGCCTTACATTTCCCCCGGGTAGTGTCGGGAATGGGGCACTAGCGCCCCAATGATCCCTAAGAGGTTCATCATGCTTAGCTCTGGCATCTTCCCCAATATTTGGAAGCAAGGACTGATCACGCCAATCCACACAAGTGGAGACAAATTTCACCCTAATAACTACCGTGGGATATGCGTCAACAGCAACCTTGGGAAAATCCTCTGCATTATCATTAACAGCAGACCTGCAGATTTCCTCAGTGAAAACAATATACTGAGCAAATATAAAATTGTCTTTTTACCAAATTATCGTACAACAGACCACGTATTCACCCTGCACACCCTAATTGACAAACAAACAAACCAAAACAAAGGCAAAGCATTCTCATGCTCATGTTGATTTAAAAAAAAAGCCTCAATTTGGCATGAGGGACTGCTATACAAATTGATGGAAAGTGGTGTTGGGGGAAAAACATACGACCTTATAAAATCCTTGTACAAAAACAACAAGTGTGTGGTTAAAATAGGCAAAAAACTAAGACATTTATTCCCACAGGGCCATGGGGTGAGACAGGGATAAAAATTAAGCCACACCCTCTTCAACATATATATCAACGAATTGGCGAGGGCACTAGAACAGTCTGCAGCACCCAGCCTCACCCTACTAGTCAATTGTAAATTAAATGTCTACTGTTTGCTGATAATCTGGTGCTTCTGTCAACAACCAAGGAGGGCCTACAGCAGCACTTAGATTTTCTGCACAGATTCTGCCAGACCTGGGCCCTGACAGTAAATCTCAGTAAGACCAAAATAATGGTGTTCGAAAAAAGGTCCAGTCTTCAGGACCACAAATACAAATTCCATCTAGACACTGTTTCTCTAGAGCACAAAAGAACTATACATACTATGGCGTACAGCAGGTCAGCCACCAGGGGGAGACTCGTCGAGGCCTGGTGACAGACGGAGTGTACATCACTAGGCGATGGCTCCATCTCCTGGACGTGCCAGGTCTCGACGGGCTCTCCGGCCAGGATTAATTGGGAGTTGTGCACAATACCTTGGCCTAAACATCGGTGCCACAGGTAAACCTCCACAAAGCTGTGAACGATCTGAGAGACAAGGCAAGAAGGGCATTCTATGCCATCAAAAGGAACATAGAATTTGACACACCAATTAGGATCTGGCTAAAAATACTTGGACCAGTTATAGAACCCATTGCCCGTTATGGTTGTGAGTTCAGGGGTCCGCTCACCATCCAAGAATTCACAAAATGGGACAAACACCAAATTGAGACTCTGCATGCAGAATTCTAACACAATTAGACCCAACCAAATCATGAGAAAACAAAAAGATAATTACTTGACACATTGGAAAGAATAAAAAAACAAGAGTAAACTAGAATGCTATTTGGCCCTAAACAGAGTACACAGTGGCAGAATACCTGACCACTGTGACTGACCCAAACTTAAGGAAATCTTCGACTATGTACAGACTCAGTGAGCATAGCCTTGCTATTGAGAAAGGTCGCCGTAGGCAAACGTGGCTCTCAAGAGAAGACAGGTTATGTGCACACTGCCCACAAAATTAGGTGAAAACTGAGCTGCACTTCCTAACCTCCTGACAAATGTATGACCATATTAGAGACACATATTTCCCTCAGATTACACAGATCCACAAAGAATTCGAAAACAAGCCTGATTTTGATTAACTCTCATATCTACTGGATGAAATACCACAGTGTGCCATCACAGCAGCAGGATGTGTGACCTGTTGCCACAAGAAAAGGGCAACCAGTGAAGAACAAACATCATTGTAAATACAACCTATATTTATGTTTATTGATTTTCCTTTTTGTACTTTAACCATTTGTACATCGTTACAACACTGTATATATACATATTATATTTGCAATGTCTTTATTCCTTTGGAACTTCTGTGAGTTTAATGTTTACTGTTCATTTTTATTGTTTATTTCACTTTTGTATATTATCTACTTAACTTGCTTTGGCAATGTTAACATATGTTTCCCATGCCAATAAAGCCCCTTGAATGAATTGAATTGAGAGAGAGAGAGAGAGCTTGCTCCGTCAGGTGTAGTCGAAGTAAAACAGAAGGTGGGACATCACAGTGAGAAGACTCCAGCCAAGGAGTTGAAGACGTCTTAATAACCAATAATAAGGTGCTGCCAGCACTCTGACAACTACTCTAATAACACCTGATGCTACTATAAGGAGGAAATAACCATGGTAATATCCTAAATGACAACATATTCCCTATGTAGTACACTACTCTATTAACATTTGATCTTCCTATAAGTGGGAAATAACCATGTCTATATCCTAAATGACAACCTATTCCCTATGTAGTGCACTTCTCTATTAACCCCAGATCATAGAGATCCTAAATTACTAGAAGGGTTTATTATAATTATTAGATTATTCTAATGCCATGCACTTGATGCTCATTTAAAAGGACATGAACTATCCCTTCATCCTAAATGACACCCTATTCCCTATGTAGTGCACAACTCTAATAACACCTTTTGATTCTGTAACGGGACATGTCCCCCAATCCCTATGTAACATTAAGACCTATCTGAGAACAGGTGCTACCAGCTAACCAATCCAATAACACTAATAACTATATTGATGACACCCTATTCCCTATGTAGGGCACTACTTTTGACCTGGAAGCAAATAAGTGTTTTTTTACAGGCTTGGTTGGTTGTATAAAAAGTGATATATAGTAAGGTCTGGAAGGTTGTATAAAATGTGAGATCTCTGGTAGGATGTATAAAAAGTGAGATATGGTAAGGTCTGGTAGGTTGTATAAAAGTGAGATGTGGCAATTTGCATATACTCCAGAATGTCATGAAGAGTGATCAGATGAATTGCAAAGTCCCTCTTTGCCATGCAAATGAACTGAATCCCCCAAAAACATTTCCACGGCATTTCAGCCCTGCCACAAAAGGATCAGCTGACATCATGTCAGTGATTCTCTCGTTAACACAGGTGTGAGTGTTGACGAGGACAAGGCTGGAGATCACTCTGTCATGCTGATTGAGTTCGAATAACAGACTGGAAGCTTCAAAAGGAGGGTGGTGCTTGGAATCATTGTTCTTCCTCTGTCAACCATGGTTTCCTGCAAGGAAACACGTGCCGTCATCATTGTTTTTGCACAAAAAGGGCTTCACAGGCAAGGATATTGCTGCCAGTAAGATTGCACCTAAGTCAACCATTTATCGGATCATCAAGAACTTCAAGGAAAGCGGTTCAATTGTTGTGAAGAAGGCTTCAGGGCGCCCAAGAAAGTCCAGCAAGCGACAGGTCCGTCTCCTAAAGTTGATTCAGCTGCGGGATCGGGGCACCACCAGTACAGAGCTTGCTCAGGAATGGCAGCAGGCAGGTGTGAGTGCATCTGCACGCACAGTGAGGCGAAGACTTTTGGAGGATGGCCTGGTGTCAAGAAGGGAAGCAAAGAAGCCACTTCTCTCCAGGAAAAACATCAGGGACAGACTGATATTCTGCAAAAGGTACAGGGATTGGACTGCTGAGGACTGGGGTAAAGTCATTTTCTCTGATGAATCCCCTTTCCGATTGTTTGGGGCATCCGGAAAAAAGCTTGTCCGGAGAAGAGGTGAGCGCTACCATCAGTCCTGTGTCATGCCAACAGTAAAGCATCCTGAGACCATTCATGTGTGGGGATGCTTCTCAGCCAAGGGAGTGGGCTCACTCACAATTTTGCCTAAGAACACAGCCATGAATAAAGAATGGTACCAACACATCCTCCGAGAGCAACGTCTCCCAACCATCCAGGAACAGTTTGGTGACAAACAATGCCTTTTCCAGCATGATGCTGCACCTTGCCTTAAGGCAAAAGTGATAACTAAGTGGCTCGGGGAACAAAACATTGATATTTTGGCTCCATGGCCAGGAAACTCCCCAGACCTTAATCCCGGTGAGAACTTGTGTCAATCCTCAAGAGGCGGGTGGACAAAGAAAAACCCACAAATTCTGACAAACTCCAAGCATTGATTATGCAAGAATGGGCTACCATCAGTCAGGATGTGTCCCAGAAGTTAATTGACAGCATGCCAGGGCGGATTGCAGAGGTCTTGAAAAAGAAGGGTCAACACTGCAAATATTGACTCTTTGCATCAACTTCATGTAATTGTCAATAAAAACCCTTGGCACTTATGAAATGCTTGTAATTATACTTCAGTATTCCACAGTAACATCTGACAAAAATATCTAGACACTGAAGCAGCAAACTTTGTGGAAATTCATATTTGTGTCATTCTCAAAACCTTTGGCCCCGACTGTATAAAAAGTGAGATATGGTTAGGTCTGGTAGGTTGTATAAAAAGTGGGATATGGTAAGGCGATAAGGTAAGAAGATAAGGGTTTAACAGGATGAAGACAAATGTTTAAAACACCACAGTAGTTACAAATCTATTGTGTGACACACCTCACTATACACACACACACAGTTCACACACACTTCAGTTGTACTTCAAACAGTGAGAACAAGGGGATGTGGCTTTGATATGATTGAATAAGGAGTTTATTCGGGCCACCACAGATTTGTCTTCACATCAGATGCTTTAGAGAGCCAATAAGAACCGAACCGGATGCAACCAGAAATTGCCGTCCACATTTGATTCAGAGTAGCAGGTCAATAATAGACTTTTCCATAGTGAACCTCTTACCCTGTTTTCAAAGCTCAGCTTTCACCACTCCAGTATGAAATGGAAAATCTATTTTTAATGCAAAAGCCATGGATCGATGAGTGATTTAATGAATGCAGCAGCGAGTGGGCGCTTCAAGGTCGTAGTGTGTGTTTCAGTACTCTCTCTCCCGCTTTTGCTCTCTCGCTCCTACTCACTGTACTGTGTGACAGCGTTATTTGAAAAGGCCTCCCATTTACTCAAATGTGGACAGCAATTTCTGGCTGCATCCGGTTCGGTTATTTTTGGCTTTATAAAGCACCTGCTACGAAGACAATAAATCTGCGGTGGCCTGAATAAACTCCTTATTCAATCAAATCAAAGCCACATCCCCTTGTTATCACAGTTTCAAATACAACTGAAGTGTGTGTGGACTGTGTGTGTGTGTGTTCGAGAGTGATTGACTATCTTGGATGCAGTGTACTTCGACGCCTGCAAAACTCAGACTGAAGTCAGCGGTTTTACTGTCCTCGTCTCACCTATAAAGGAAAAGTAGGCCTCGTCCCTCAACCTTACATCTCCCACAGTGCTTTCTCTAAACTAAGGCCTCAGCCTAGACCTTTACCCGTATTCATAAAGCTTAGAGTAAGAGTGCTGATCTAAGATCTGTTCGCCTTTTAGAGCACAATCATTAAGATTACATGGAAAGGGGGAGACCTAATCCTACACCAGCACTGGCATCTGAATGTGAACTGGCCCCTTCTAGAAGTGCTGGCAGCCAGGCAATACACACTCCCTGGAAGGCCCAGTATTGACAAAATATGAACACACAACATGTTGATACTCTGAAACATCTTTATTTAAAAAGGATTTACAACAAACTGGCACCACTGTGTTAAGTTAAATGGTTTATTTTTCTTTTGAAGCAACTTTCCTTTTTGTACATTAGATGAATACACAAAAATGTGTCAGTCCATAAAAATAAAACACTAATATTAGCTAAATAAAATAGTTGTTGAATGTACGGAGATCAACGTCCATCATAAAAGCAGAGAAGAAATACAATTAAGTTACTTTTAGACCTGATCTAAGGTCAGTTGTTTCCCACTCTAATAACATATGTGGTTGGATAAACTGATCCTAGATCTGTACTAAACTTCTACCTGGTGGTAACAACCAATTCAATCCTTCCACCACTGAAACCTGTCCCTATACAAACCCAAAATAAAAAATTCCCACACCACCTGATAAAACCATATCAAAGCGTAGAAAAAATACATTTGAATCATATCAAGTATGGAAATGGATTAACCTAAAACGTCAATCCCAAAAACCTTACAATGTCCTTGAGAGGGTATTGAGGATAACATGGAAAACTTCGAAATCCTCCTGAAATACTTTTAAGCCGTATTAGCTTTCTTGGATTTTCCAAACCCTTTCATCTATAAAAGCCAAATAAATAATCCAACACAGAACACGCTAGCTGAGCAACGATTCCCAATTCTATTGAAATTAATTATAGAACACATATGCTGTCTGTGTTTTTCAGTACACGTCAACATTTGACTGCAAAGGATGAACAGAACTTTGAACAAACTTTGCATCCATTTGAACAATGTAGCTCGCTTAAAAGACCAAAATCCACTATTTAAACCACACAGCTTTCATAGTTTCCACTCAATGCTTTTTTTGGGCACACATATAAAGGCACGCATATCTAAATGATTAGTTCTGTATACCAGGTTTTCAAAGGCCCAAATTAGTCGTTTTACCTATTAAAATACAGCCAGGGCAAAAATCTAACAAACTCTCACCTACAGTGAGAGTTCTGATCCAAATGTTTGAGAACCAGTTTTATGTATAGTCAGATGGCAGTGTACGAGCCTAGTGAACATTGTGCTTGGGGTTGGTTAGGTAGGCCTATCCCGTGTCTGAACGACACCTATCTATTCTGTTAGATTGAGTGGAAACCTTGGGGAGTACACTATTCCTTTCCTGTCTAAATAATGATGAATCGAATAACAAATCTAAACCTTATGACTCCTATGCCAGGTCCGGTCTGTTGGATTTAATCTAAACCTGATGACTCCTATGCCAGGTCCGGTCTGTTGGATTTAATCTAAACCTTGTGAACTATACCATTTATTTTCTGCTAGATTGAATCTTGAGTCAGTTATTATTAGACTGGATGACGAACCAGACAGCGGTTAGATCTCTGTGCCTGAACACCATTTCTTTCCTGTCTACATAATGATGAATCTGTCTATAATAAAACTTGTTTCTATTACTACACCATGTCTGTTAGATTGAATAAACTGTTTCTTTCTGCTATATTCCAGGAGCCAGTTCAGTCGTTAGTTGCCATAGTGACATTTAACGATGTTCTATAACTATTCTGTAATGTGATCTAACTAGGATGGACATGTAAGCTGTATCATTTAGGATTAATGCATGTTTCTCTTCTCATCCTCCTTTTCTTTGCTCCATTCATTCCTTCTCCTCCAATTGGAACAAGAATGATTACAAAACAGGATGTAGAGGAGCGAGAGAGAGAAGAAGAGAGGATGTAGAGGAGAGTATAGAGAGGAAAGAGGGGAGATGGTGGAGGGGGGGGGTGTTAGGCAGTGGTGCCCACTCCTGCTGCGGCTGGTGTGTGTGGTTGTGATGATGTTGGTGATGCTGTGCTGTTCAGGGCTTTTCCTCTGTGTCTCTGACCCCCTCTCCTCCTGCCTCCACCTCCTGACTTGGGCTGGAGGAGAACAATCACAACAGAACAAGCCTTACTAAATGCTAAGCCAAGCACACAATTGATGACCACCTTTTTAAATTTACGACCACCAAAATAGACAAATTCTCATTGAAAATGCTTGTTTTTTTTTTATTACACAACATTAGTTCAGGCCTAAACGTCATTAATGTTTTCATTCAAGTAAATAACCTTTTTAGTACTTTTAGAAGTCAAAGTTCAGGCCTGCACAGGAAGACACTCTTTAGTGTTGGGATAAATGAAAGTCATGGCAGTACTTCTTTAAGACAAATGGCACTGGTGTTTCCTTCTCTTGTTCTCTTTACCTGGTTCTCTTTGTTGCCGTCTTTACATAGCGTCTCCTCCTCCCCCACTGTCTGACGCAGACAGCCAACAAGACAGACAGAGGGAGGGAGGGAGAGAGAGCGAGAGAGAGTGAAGGAGAAACGAAAGGACGGGGGGGGGTGTTAAGGATGGGACAGGGAGACAAGTTTAATGGATGGAGGTCAGGAAAGATGAAAGGAACGAGTGATGGGGTCCGACGATAATGGAGGAGAGGAGTGAACGAAAGAGGGCTGAGGAGGAAAAAAGATGTAAGTGGAATGAAATCGAGAGAGGAAGAGCGGGATATTGGCAGACGAGTGTGAGAGGGTCAAGGAAAGGGAGGACAATTTGAAAAAAAGAGGAGAGGGATTGTGAAAGACAGGGTGATGAACAATCATAAAAGCGAGGGATAAAGAAAGAGTGAAACGAGATGGAGGGGCATCGGAAGAGAGATTAGCCAGCAGATTGGAAAAGAGAAGAAAGCTGCTGGTACGACACACACGCCAACCCTGTCCAACTATTTAGAGTACCATATGCACGCGCGCTGTTTGTGAGTCTGATTGCAATGATAGAATTGTACCCAATCAAGTTTATAAAAGGTTGGAATACTTAACAGCGTTCCATTTACACACATTAACAAGATCTGATTAGAAAGAACAAAGGGCCTTCATTTTTACAAACGTCTTATCCACAATAAAACAAATAAAAAAACTCTGATATGATAAGAACAAATGTTTGAAGCAGAGCATCAAATAAACATGTTATCCATAACAAAAAAGCTATGATAGGAAAGTGAGTGAGAACAAATCTGTTCAGGAAATCATTTCCTAGACAGATTTGCCTGGTAGCTAGCAGATTTAGCCTTACACAGCCAGGTATCAGGGTAGACTTCTGTGGCAAACAGTTCCTCTGGCAATCATTGAAACCTTCTTGGCAACAAGGGCACTCAGAATGTCTGTACTGAGGGAGCTTTTTGATGTGGATTATACTGTTACATCGTACCCAAACCGGACAAGCGCAAATTGATTTTGTCCCCCCACACCAAACGCAGGTGGAAATATCAAAACAAACTCCGAACCAATTATATTAATTTGGGGACAGGTCGAAAAGCATTAAACATGTATGGCAATTTAGCTAGCTAGCTTGCTGTTGCTAGCTAATTTGTCTTGGGATATGAACGTTGAGTTGTTATTTTACCTGAAATGCACAAGGTTCTCTACTCCAACAATTAATCCACATAAAATAGTCAACCAAATAGTTTCTAGTCATCTCTCCTCCTTCCAGGCCTTTTCTTCTTTGGACTGTACATGGCGATTGGCATCTAACTTTCATAGGTGTACTACCACGACCGACCGAAGTTAATCTTTCAATCACCCACGTGGGTTTAACCAATGAGGAGATGGCATGTGGGTATATGCTTCTATTAACCAATGGGGAGATGGGAGAGGCAGGACTTATTTTAGCGCTTGGCAACGCAGACGCTCGATGGCGCAATGATTGAATAACGTGTAAATAAAATCATACCACAAGCGTTGTGGTCAGCATGTTACAGTCTATCAGGTTGCGCGATCCTCGTAATGTTACGTTGAAAACAACTAATGGGATGCAGAATTAAATGTATATCACACTCGCACAAATGCAACCAGTTATTTTTCGTATTTGCATTTAATTTCTTTCACTAGCAAATGCGAGTGAACTGCTGGCACTTTAGAGTCCACTGAATGTCCATCTTATGTTCGCTAACGTTAGCTTGAAACATTGAGTATTTACACAGAGTAGAAAAGGGATTTGTCTATGCGTTTAAGTACAGCTGACAAAATCAGCATCACAACAAACAGGAGGAGCAGACACGGGGGTAGCTACGTCCAATAATGATGTATTAATCTCCATGTCCGTTGACACAAACTCCATACATGTCTGTGTGCTGCAGCTCGAGAATCAGGATGTTAGATTCACTCAGTGAATATATTTTGTATTCAAATGTAAAAAAAATAATAATAACAGGCACCATACTTTTAACTGGATTCCCGTACGTGCGTACACGGACAGAGAATTACGCAGTTGGTACGCAAAATGCTGCATGTTGGCAGGTCTGCACACACACCATTCAGTCACTCAACACTAGAGACATGAAAGCATACAATGCAGCAGGGCAGAGTTTAACTTTCCTCCTATTCTTCTAGCAAGTCATTATTTTACCTCTTACTCCGGGATGTTCTAACCCCCCTCCCTTAGTTATAAATATATTGTGTAGAACAGATGATTGTCTGTTATGTAGAATTGGGGGGGAATCATGTCAGCTCTACTCATTACATCTCTGTACATTCTGTCCAAGACTGTCCCTCCTCCAGGTGTTCTTTCTAAGCCTCGGCCTCCTGGTAGCTCAGCAGTAGCGGTCCTGTGTTGTGGCTGTACCCAAGTGTTCTGTCTAAGCCCCTCCCTCATGTCTAATGCTCAGTTCATAACAAAGTGGGAAGGCATTAATTACCAGTTGTGAAGTCGTAAATACCAGTTGGATGCATTCACGTGCTTTGAACTCGTTTAGAAACGCTGATTGGCTAAAGGCCAACAAGCTGCATCAACCATAATCTTGCTTGTAAACCAATTAGTATTCCAAAACAATTAGCTAAAAAAAATTATAAATATTGTTTTGTTGTTGTATTTAACTGCCAAAAATGCTGTTAGAGGTAATTTCCTTAGTAGTTGACGTCAGAGGTCAGCATGTGGGAGAAGTTGGAGCTTAGGGATGATAGCGTTTCCCACGATAGCGTACCCCTCCTAATTACCAGTAGGAGGGGTGTTCAAGTGGATTTTCCCAGTCATATGTGGTAAATACCAACTTCCCACTGTTATGAACGCAGGGTAGTCACTTTCTTTACCAGTTGTTCAGTCTAAGCCCCTCCCTACCCCGGTATCTCACCGGTAGCTGTCCTGCGTTGGGGCTGTCGGGCCGCGGTGCGGATCCTGCCTCCTCATTGGCTGACGTGGTGCCCTTCTTAGTGGACTGCATCTTGGCCTGCTGGGCCTTGGTGGCTGACTGGAGCAGCTGGAGAGACACACGTACAGGTGGAGTTAGGAGGTAGTTTGGGACCCTTTAGAAAAAGGTATAAGCCCTTCATAACACTTGACCCACACACACGGCTAAGCTGATGAAGAGACAGTGAGTTATTGTAAATTGCAAAATATTTCTCTAAGGGGGTTTAATGCTCCATACTCCATGACCTTTTACAAACCTATGACCATTCATAACCAGTTACAACCCCATACCTTGGTGATGGTGCCCACAGCCTTGGTGCGTCCCTCTCTGAACACCAGTCTCTGGTCTGTGTGGAGGTACTCAGGGGTCTTGATGAATCTGAAGTGGACTGAAGCCTTATCCCCGGTACGTAGACAGTCTCTGTTCATGGTCAGAATGGTGGCGGTCTGTCTGATGCTGCCACAGTGCACTGAGGGAGAGAGAAAGTCAGAAAAATAACAATTGACATACCAGTGGCATAGCGACTGTGGACGTGTCCCATTGTCTCTCCTACAATCACACAAAAATGAGACTAAGACCTATTATGAATATGGCTGAAACGTTGATGCTAAATTGAGCATCGACACAGTATACAAGCAACCATGAACACCCTCAAGTTTGAAAGCCGCTCACCCATAGCCTGGTATCGTGGTGATATGGTGGTGGGGTGGTGCAGGACCAGTATCTCAGCCATGAACTCCCAGGTAGCCTGAGGTGTTAGTCTGGGAGAGAGCATCACCATCCCCTTCCTGATGGAGGACCGCTTGATCTGGAAGAGAAGAAAGAGGGGAGGAGGCAGGGGGAGAGGGGAAGAGGAGAGAGAAACATTAGGACAGACATTGTGTCAGAAATGTGCTGATAGAAGATATGTTTTTTTTCCCCATTGATGGATTATGGTCAGAGAATTTGCTGGAGAATTATATATGTTTTTAAACAACTGTCCACCTTTCTACATATGCAACTTATTTGAAAATTGCTGACTTGAGCTGAACTTTTGACACACAAAAACAGAATTTATGAATGCATGTATTTCATCTGTGTTATTGTGTCTGTGTGGTTGTAACCTTACAATCTGATGCATAAAAACACCACACCTTTTTTAGCGCGAAGGAGGCGGTCTGTCCCCCCCGGACCTCTTTGACAGGCATCCTCTTGCGGTGGATAGATTTGACAGCGATGGAGAGGAAACTGCCCAGTGGGTCTGGGCCGAGCAGCAGCGTGTCATTCAGTCGTATCAATCCACGTAATGTAGTGCCGGATACTACTGTACCCACACCCTGAGGAGAGATAGGAGACGTCAATACAACACAGGTTGTTAAATGATTCGAGTGTGTGTGTGGTGTTGATGGTTGCGTGTGTACTAACCGGTACTGAGTAAGTGTCATCGATCTGGAACTCGGCAGGCTCATCTTCTCTATAGGAGGTTTTAGAAGACAATAGGTTGAGGAACATCTTCAGAAGGTCCATGTTCTCTCCTGTTACATTGGAGACCTGGAAGATTGGACACATCCTAGAGAGAGACACAGAGAGGGGAAGAGGAGAGAGAAAAGAGGAGAGGGGGGAGAAGAGAAAGGAAAAAAGAAAGATGAGACGAAGAGGGAAAGAGTGGAGGATTAAGAAGACATACAACGTTACCCATAAATCAAATGTTATTGGTCACATACACAAATTTAGCAGATGCGGGTGTAGCGAAATGCTTGTGTTCCTAGCTCCAACAGTGCAGTAATAACAATTCACAACAATACACACAAACCTCAAAATAAAATAATGGAATTAAGAAATAAATAGGACGAGCAATGTCGGAGTGGCATTGACTAGAATACAGCATTTTAACATATGAAATGGGTACAACACTATGTAAACATTGTTAAAGTGACTAGTGTTCCATGTCTATGTACATAGGGCAGCAGCCTCTATGGTTGAGTAACCATGTGGTAGCCGGCTAGTGACAGTGACTAAGTTCAGGGCAGGGTACTGGGTGGAGGCCAGCTAGTGATGGCTATTTAAAACAGTCTGATGGCCTTGAGATAGAAGCTGTTTTGAGTCTCTTGGTCCCAGCTTTGATGCACCTGTACTGACCTCGCCTTCTGGATGGTAGTGGGGTGAACAGGCAGTGGCTCGGGTGGTTGATATCCTTGATGATCTTTTTGGCCTTCCTGTGACATCGGGTGCTGTAGGTGTCCTGGAGAGCTGGCAGTGCTTCCCCGGTGATGCGTTTAACAGCGATGGAGAGGAAACTGCCCAGTGGGTCTGGGCCGAGCAGCAGCGTGTCATTCAGTCGTATCAATCCAAGTAACGAGCTCTGACGTTCTTAGGGGCCAAGACAAATTTATTCAGCCTCCTGCATTCCTGTTGATGTGCTCCCTGTCTGCTGAAGACCACAATCAGCCCCTTTTGTTTTGTTGACGTTGAGGTTATTTCCCTAGCACCACTCAGCCAGGGCCTTCTCCTCATGAAACATACACCTCCGCCTTTCTTCTTCCAGGAGAGTTCCTTATTCCTGTCTGCCCAATGTACTGAGAACCCAGCTGGCTGTATGGACGGGAACATTATATCTGGAGCCGTGAAACAGAGTATGTTACAGTCCCTGATGTCTCTCTGGAAGGAGATCCTTGCCCTGAGCTTGTCTACTTTATTGTCCTGGAACTGAACATTAGCGAGTAATATACTCTGAATCGGTGGATGGTGTGCATGCCTCCCGAGTCGGACTATAGAAGTCCACTCCAAATACCTCTTCTGCCCCGGTGGTGTTTCAGAGCAGCCTCTGGTATAAGTTCAATTGCCTTGGGGATTGCGAACAAAGGATGCAATTCGGAAGTCTTATTTCTGTTTCGGTCACTGGTGAGTTAGCGCTGCTCTGATATCAAAAAGTTATTTCCGGCTGTATGTAATAACACAAAAAACATTCTGGGCCAATAATGTAAGAAATAGCAAAAAAAGAAGAAAAAAAAAAACTGCAAATTTGCTTAGGAGATAGAAGCAGAGCTGCCATGCCTGTCGGCACCATCTTACACACAAGGTGGCAAACTGTTCAAAAGAATCACGAAAAGGACCAAAACCACCACAAGGAAACTGTTACTTCACTGGTATTTACCTCTCGGAGCTGAAGTTGGATGCAGTGACGATAACGTCATCTTTGTTTTGAACCAGTACAGGGATCTTTCTACATCCTGGGGACTTCAGTAACCTCTGTAACAGATGCAGTGTCTCTGGAACACACACACAAAATTATTAACACAAATTGTGTACACCCCCCAAGGTATACATGGCAGGGTCGTATTCATTAGGAACCAAACAGACTAACAGGGAGGAACTACCTGGATTTTCACTATGATTATCATGTTTTCATGATTTGAATAGGGCCATGTTCCACAGTCCATCTCTCACCTGCTAGGATGTTGGCTGGACACATATCTATCTTGGTGACCACTACAAAGACTGGTACGTTCAGGGCTAGAGCCAAACCTAGATGCTCCTTGGTCATCCCTACAATACCTGCATTACTGCCCACCTAGAGACAGAGGAGGGAGGAAATGAGAGAGAGAGGGAAGGAGAGAGAGAGATGTAGAAGAGTGAGCAAGAGAGAGGATTAGCAAAGTCACTGACACAGTAAATGTCTGTGGTGATAAGCAACTGACCATGTGTGAACGAAAACAAACGCACCACCCGTCACTCACCATGAGCATACAGAAGTCTGGTAGGTGTCCGGTCATTCCAAACACAGTGGTTTTCAGGTACTTCTCGTGGCCGGCCAGATCTATAAAGGTGATGACCTTTGAAGACCTCTCACAGATCTTAGTCCAGTCCAGACTTCCCCCATGATTGTCTGGCTTATTCACCACCTAGGAGCAGAGACCGAGAAAGGTTGGTTTAAATCAGAGTGCTGGACAATACGCTACGGTCAAAATGGACCAGGCTCCAAGTCAGCTTTGTTCATGTTTTGAATACTGCTGGTCCTGTCACTCTCCATCTCCTGCCTATGTCATCCCTATCTAACCTAAATGCCATTAGTGACTCCTAAGTCAACCCCAAGTCACCTCTAAGTCATCTCTCTTACCTGCCCCTCCTGGTCGAAGCCCAGGATGTCGTTCCCCACACTGCTGGTCCTGCCGCTCTCCATCTCGTGTTTGTGTCGGAAGAGTTTCTGCCTGGCAAACCCCCTGCCGTTGTCCAGCTCCCCGTGGGTCAACACCCCCAGCAGGGTGCTCTTACCGGCATCCACGTTACCCACCACCGCCACCCTGTATGGGAAGGGGAGAGAGAAGTTAGAAGACAGAGAGCTGTTATGTGCAACACCAAATGTTGCAGTACACTGATCTTGAAAGCATAATTGACAAATTTACCCCTCTTATCTTCCTCCTCTCTCTCTTCCTCCCCCGTCATCCCATTCTCCCTCTATCGACTTGTCGGCGGATGAGGTAGTCTTGTACCCCCCTCTCTCATCTCCCTATCTATCCCTCCCGCCTCCTCACCTCACTTCCAGGAAGTCCTCCTCTCCGACCCGTCGGCGGATGAGGTAGTCTCGTACTTTCCCCCCTGCGTCGCTACGTTCTCTCAGCAGGATCATGTCTGCCTCGATCTGCTCACACAGGGATTGAACCGTGGCCACTGACGCCTCCATGTCCCCCTCGACCAGACCATAGTCACCACCGTCTGATCGAGAGAGGGGAGGGAGAAGGAAGAAAGAGGGGATGAAAAAAAGAGGGCGAAGCGGCGGGAGAGAGGGTGGAAGTAAGGAGATATGGGTGGGGATAGAAAGCCATACGCTTTAACCACACTGCCCATTACTCTGAGAACGCCCATGCTGTTGCTTTACCCAGACATAAGGCCTTAATTACAGGGTACTTAACTGGAAATGCAGTTTACATCAGCTAATGTAGCTATAGTAGTTACATTAATGTTTGGGCAAATTATAGGAACAATGGAGCAGAAGCTGAGAAGGTGGAGGCTTGTAGTTTTGCCAACTGACCATTGGAGGGTAAAATCAGGATAAACAAGTTAGCCAGTAACATTCACCGATAAGCATCGGTTCCCGATTCAAATGTTTAAGATTCAAGTGCATCGCTCCACAGACCCCAAAACTATCCAAATGTAGCATGCGTCGGTCATATAATACATTCTTTCTACCGTCCGAAAATACCTCTTATATTGTGACAACTGATGCGCCCTCTCTTTCAGTGTTGAACTGCATGTAGGTCTAACTCTGTTGACAGTCATTGATCTACAAGTAATTTCACATGCCAAATAACCCCAGGCAATACAAGTAGCCTAGTCAACCTGCACACTGTGCCCAGCTTTGGGGGTTGACACTAGCCTGACTGGTTGTGTTTAACCAACTGACAAAAAGCACAACTGATCTGGGACCCCCTTACAGAACACAGACCTGTGTTCTGTAAGGGGGTCACCGTAGATCTGTGTTCTTATTGGAGATGTTTACACATGAGCACCATGTGTTCTGTTGTATGGTTTAGGTATATGGACTGAAAATAAGGTAGGAAAATAAGTTGTCCCTTCTCACCTGAGCCCACTCCCACAACATAAATGGTCTCCCCACATCCTTCATCCATCCTCTCTCGGAGTTGCCGTAGTAACGAGTCATACTGTTCTCCTGTGGGGCTGACCAGAGTCAGCTAGGAAAGAGAGAATATATTTTAGGTTCATTCACTGGTGTTATGGTTGTTTGATAATTGACGAAACTTAGACATATGTGTTTACAATAAAAAAAAATATTGTAAACTGGACTTTGTGGTACGTTTTTTTATTTACCTTGTAAATTAGATGTAACGTTACAGATAATGTCCAGTAGAGGACAGGGCAGTATAATACTAACAAAACAAAGTAAGAATGGCCAGACAGACAGCATGCAAATACTGAAGCAAGTAGCTAGAAGCTAGGCCCTGGTCGTTTGTTGACTGATGATTCATGCAATTATGAACATATTGATGTTTAATCCACACGTTCTTATTTGAAATAAATTACATTTGCAAGATAAATATAGGTTTCAAGCCTGGGCAACTCCAGTCCTCTCGAGCATGATTGGTGTCACTTTTGCCCCAGCTAACACACCTGACTCCAATAACCAACTAATCATAATCAGTTTAGAATGCAATTAGTTTAAATCAGCTGTGTTTGGGGGTGACACCAATCAGGCCCTCGAGGACTGGAGTTGCCCAGGCCTAAATCATCTTTGGTTGTTTCGCCAACTGTAGTGTCTACACAGTGGCACATATATACGTGTCATTCATTCATTCATCATGTTTTGGTGGGCACTGGTCACTCGAAAAGATGCGTGTCCGGTCATAATTCAACCAAACGAAATGCTATTATAAAATTGTCACTTTCATAAAAACAGCAACATATTTTTGTTAAAGCTGATGGAAAATTGAAATCCACGCATGCATATAGCTTTTGCTGAGTCGAGAGCAGGGCCTACCTTGCTAGTAAAGTCTAAATGATCCTCGGAAACGCCGTTAACATTATCTCCGTCTTCGAAGCACTCTCCCCCTGAAAGGTCATCCCCACAGTCCGGTGCGAATATAGAAACTGGTACTACGGATTCCTCTTTCGGTAATGTCCCCGGGCTTAGCCCTGGCTCTATTGCTGCCAACGACGCCATCTCCCCAAACCTTCAGAAAAAAAGTAATTCAATCGCAAACTGCTAGCATAACATAGCTAAGCTAACGTTAGCTCACGAACCAAGCTTGCTACTGACACCAACATATTATGATGCAACAATTTCGTACAGCAACTACTTACGGTTTAAATTAGGCGAAAACGTCCCTTACTTAGCAATTCAAGTTGTATTAGTAATGTTCGGTAAACATATAAATTCAACATACCAGAAGTAGTAGTGTACATGCAAGGTTTGCTTAGGTAGTCTATTTGAGTGTGGCCCGCCCCTATGTTAAATACAGAAGCAGGATTGGCTACAGTACTCAAAGCTCCTACCCTAGGCTCTTGAACGTTGACAGGTGTTCAACACAGAATAGAGTTATTTCACAGAAACAGAAAATCAAGACATTTTTCTCTTAGAGTTTTGACTCTCCTTCAATGTGTCATATGCATACATAATATAGTGTGTGCACGATTATAGAAACGCCTTACAGAAAATATTTGAATAAAATATTAAAATACTGTATGGTAAGCAATGTGTGTAGTAGCTATTTTTACCACTAGATCGCAGTTTCATTGGTCAAAATACAGTGGATAGACACCTACATTGACTGTACTAGAAAGGATCAAATGAATCACTAAAATGTCCAGTTTTGTTGTGTAAGACTCAGAAACACCCTACTTCAGGCTGAAAGGCAGAATAATGAAACGAGAAAGAATGAAAAAAAAAGGGATATGTCCCCCAAGATTTTTAATCTTTATTTTAACAGGGAAAACAGACTGAGACCTGGATCTCTTTTACAGCTGTGCCCTGTGTAAACATGTTGACATGTACAGTTCTAGGCATACAGACAAGAACATTTCAAAACATACAAAACAAAGACACAGTTCAACAGAAACAATCACAGACAACATCATATTGATCCTCCATAACATTTTTGAAATGGGCAAGGGACACCAGAGTGTCTAACTTAAGTTGGATCTGCAGTTTGTTCCATAAATAAGGTGCAAAGGAACTGAAGGCAGTCCTTCCCAACTCTGTGGAGACCGCAGGAGTCTCTAATGTAATCCAAATCTGTGATCTGGTCATAAAATTTGTATATCTAGTTGAAATTAATGATGATATATATGGAGGTAGTTTTAAAAGAAGTGCTTTATAAATAAACAAAAGAGCATGTTGCTCTCGCCTCACAGATAGAGAGGCCCAACCCACATGTTGATATAGGATACAGTGATGAGTTTTGTAACTATCACCCGTGATAAACCTGAGTGCACAATGGTAAATAGCATCCAGTGGTTTTAATGTGTTTGCCGATGCAGGCATATAAATAATATCACCATAATCTAAAACGGACATAAAAGTAGCCTGCACAATTTGTTTTCTATTTACGGAGGCAAGCCCTTTTTTTCTGTAAAGGAACCCTATCTTGAATTTGAGCTTTTTTCCCAATTCAGTAACATGTTTTTTTAAAAGAGAGCCTATCATCTAACCATACCCCTAAATATTTATATGCAGAGACCTGTTTGATTTGAGTACCATCCAAGCTAGTGATTACAAAAGTGTTTCTAACTGAGAGTTTAGACCTAGAAAAAAACATGACATTTGTTTTCTTAGCGTTTAAAACAAGTTTAAGCTGTAAAAGAGACTCCTGTAATATCCTAAAATCAGACTCCAACTGCATTAAAGCTTGGTCCGCTGTTGGAGCAATAGAGTACATCACTGTGTCATCTGCATATAAATGGAAATTACAATATCTGACATCGTCACCAATGTTGTTTATATGAGAACAATAGTGGGCCAATTATTGAACCCTGAGGGACCCCTTTAAGTAACTGTAAGGGGTCAGACTTGACCCCATCGACCATGACGGCCGGAGTTCTATCTTTAAGATAGTCATAAAACCATCGGCAGGCATCAGTGCCCAGTCCTATAGATGACAGCTTACTCAAAAGGATAGCATGGTCTACAGTGTCAAAAGCTTTTGACAAATCCACAAACAACGCAGCACAATGCTTTCTATCATCTAAGGCATTTGCAATATAATTTACAACAAGCGTAGTGGCCGATGTGGTACTGTGTTTAGATCTAAAACCAAATTGATTGGTGCTAAGAATACTGTTAGCAGAAAGAAAAGATTGTAACTGTTTAATAACTAAAGATTCTAGGATCTTTGCCAGACAAGGGAGCCTAGAGATGGGTCGATAATTATCCAAATCCCTACCGTCACCTCCCTTATGTAATGGCAGAACAAAAGCTGCTTTCCACACCTTAGGGATATTTCCTGTGCTTAATGTTAGATTAAAAATGTGTGTCACTGAACCAGCAATGATAGGTGGAGCACACTTAAGTAAGTACGGGTCTAAATTGTCCGCGCCTAAAGATTTCTTAGTATCAATGGCACACAGGGCAGCTAGAACCTCTGCTTCAGTTATTTTCTGGAAACTAAAAACACGGTTACCATTTTTCAGAGTAACGGTTGAAAAGGAAGACGAAAAATCTACTAACTGGCCAGTACCACAATGCCACTTTTACTTTCAAATAAAAAACCAGCAGAGATTAAATGCTTATTAAAAGCATCACAAATATCATTTTTACCACTTAGAATACAGGAGTCTGAGATAATTTGCTTAGGAAGAGAAACAGCAGAATTTCCCCGTTTCAGTGAATTAACGGTTTTCCAGAATTTTGCAGGATCTCCTGCAGAATCTGTCATAGCATTAAGGAAGCAATTAGATTTTGCCTTTTTGACAGCTGCAGTACATTTATTTCTCAATTGCCTAAAAAACAGCCAATCAGCTGGAGTACCTGTTTTCCTCACCAAGGCCCAGGCCCGATTCTTTTGCAGGAAAAGACCTGACAATTCAGGAGAGAACCAAGAACTGGTTCGGTTTCTTACTCTGTGATTCTTAAGCGGGGCATGTTTATCAGACATAAATATTCCCTACATAGTGCACTACTTTTGACCAGAGCTCTATGAGCCCTGATTTTAAAAAAATGTGTACACTATATAGGGAATATGGTGCCATTTGGTACATTCTCTGGCAACTCCCTCCAAATATATTTGACTTTCTTCCAGTGGAGGCTGCTAAGGGGAGGATGGCTCATATTAATGGCTGAAATAATGTCTGGAATGGTTTCCATGTGGTTGATACCATTCCATTGTCTCCATTCCAGCCATTACTATATGAGCAGTCCTCCCCTCAGTAGCCTCCACTGCTTCCTTCTATTGCTTGGTTGAAAATGTTGGCTAGTGATATTCTTGGCCCTGATTGGTCACCACTTTTACAACTCATTCTCTTATTGGCTAGTACAAAATTCTAAACCCTGCCCTTTCTACAATACCAGACTGTACAATGAAAGCGTTCTCACTTTTCAGGCTTTTTCTTCTGAGATTTCAGAGAGAAGTCCGCCAAGATGGTATGTATTACTGTAATTCATTCAAAACTATTCTTTTATCAACTTTCTCTGCTTTCAAACTTTCTACACACTATAGCATGTCATATGCATTGTTTAAACACCTCCCTTTCAAAGGCAAATCAATACAAGGTAGAGGGACAGGGAGTTAGCTGGTAAAGTTTGTGTGCAGCTCCTGAAACTGATGTTTTCCTTTGATACCGTTTTATCATGATTATTATTATCACAGTACACATAACCTTGGGACAACTGGCATTTAATATGAGTATGTGATTGGAAGGCTTTCATTGCCAATATTATTTATTCTACTACAGTGACAGTCCATAAAATCAATATGTGGTTCATTGTGGTCTTTTGCAATAGTGTTCCTTATCTTGATGTACTTTGCATTATTGTGAGTGGTTAGAGTCTGGTGATTAGTTGGATTCAGGGTTGTAAAAAGTAAGAGGATGACACATGTATATTCTACAGCCTTTAGATCAGGGCTCTCCAACCTTGTTTACTGGAGAGATACCCTCCTGTAGGTTTTCACTCCAACCGTGTTCCTGGAGAGATACTCTCCTGTAGGTTTTCACTCCAACCCTGTTCCTGGAGAGATACCCTCCTGTAGGTTTCCACTCCAATCCCAGTTGTAATGTACCTGATTCAGCTTATCAACCAGACAATTATTAGAATCAGGTGCACTAGATTAGTGTTGTAGATTGTAGGATATCCAATAGTTCAGCAGTCTAGAAATATTCAGTGTCACAATATAAATGTGGCTAACTTTGTTACTTTGAACCACAAGAAATGTACAACATCAATGGATTCTATCCCCAACGAATTACAGAGATTTGAGAATTCACTGTCGACAAAACCTGTTTGATGATTAACTAATAATTGATCTGAGATACAGAGACAGGTGGTGCAGTGTTCTAAGGCGTGGCCCAGGTATAGGGTCTAACTACTATTTCTTCTACGTGACTAATACCATGTGATACCAGGGACATTGACCCATTGATACAGAGGACTCAATGCCTATCATTTATTAGATCCAATGATTGTTTGGAGGTATTATGTTAATCTCAATAGCATCATTGATGATGCAGTGTCGCATGCACGCACACACATACCACAGATTGTGGTACAGACAGAGGGTATGGAAGGGTCTTACCCCATCTTTGAATCACCAGTTTCATCCTCTATTTGTCCAACGGACTGAGTCTCAGTGTTGTAAACCATTTATGACTTTACTGTCTCCTTGTGACCACTTCGTGACCATCTCAATGGTCAAACAGCATTCAAAAAACGTTTAGTTCCTGTTTCCTGCTTTTATGACCCTGTGTTCTGTATTTTTTTATGACTGATCCCAGATATGATTGTGCAAACATGCCGTGACAATGACCATAGGAGTCGTCTAGTACAAACAGATCTGGGACCCGGATATGGTTTTATTACCCGTGGGTGTTTCACTCACTACCCCAATAAGGTTGATCATTAACACTGAACAAGATAACCTGAACTTAGGTTCTGTTACCGTGGTTACATGTGCACCACATACGTGCTGATAGGAATCTGTAAAGCACAGGTGGCTGGTGGCATCTTAATTGGGAAGGACAGGCTCATAGTAATGACTGGAACTGAATGAATGGAGTTTGATACTTTTCCATTCACTCCATTCCAGTCATAATTATGAGATGTCCTCCCCTCAGCAGCCTCCTGTGCTGTAAAGTTTATGCAGTAGTACATGCCACAGTTATGGATAACAACGTTTACAGAAACACAAAGGTCATACAAAGTTCATACAGATGTCATTGGCACTTAAGGATGATCAACTAAAGGTTCACAGCTCCATCGTCATGTCAACTCCATCGTCATGTCAACTCCATCGTCAAGTCAACTGGGCCTAGATGAACATTATCCCTGTTATGGGAACCAAACTCTGCAGACCAATGAGTTTTATTTTCACTACTTCTCATTTACTCTTAGTCTTTGCTATTTGTACTGTTAATTTGGCAAGGTAACTGTTTTCTATGAGATCAGTGCAGTAAGAAGCTTATTACTGTGTATTTATCCTGTTTGTTAACCCCTTAGTTGTCTAATTTCTCCTATCTCCTTCCTAGACGTTCCGTGTGGAGAACATGTCCTTCAAGCAGGGCCAGGAGATGACGTTCACGGGAAAGGCCAAGTCTGGAGCCTCTACGTAAGATCCTGACAGTTCACCTTTCAACCCAAACGCAACTCAGTGTTTCCCCTAGCATTAGTCCTAGAGACACTCCTAGTGGCTCACCCACTGCTCACTCCCAAGATGTAGCAGAACCCTGACACTCTTGGTTTCAATAGAATGTTTTGGTGCTTGTAGCCCTGGTTGTACTTTTGGGTTATTTCGCAGCCAACCATCAATAAGTAGTATATATGGGAAACACTGCAAACAGTCACTATTGGTTTCAACTATTGGTTTCGGTGTTTGTAGCCCTGGATGTCACATTGGGGGCCTTTACAGCCCACAATCATACAAGAAGGTTGTCACGGTTATTGATATGGTTTCGTTTCAATTTGGCTAAACAAAAACAAACCACGAGCATCTTTTTTTGGTCTGAATGATCAAATCTCATTTCCTGTTTCATCTGTCTCTCTTTCTCTCGCTCCCCACCCACCATAGTTTCTCCATCAACATCGGCCACGACAGTGACAACTTCTGCCCTCCACTTCAACCCTCGTTTCAACCACAGACACATCGTGTGTAACTCTCTGTCTGGAGGAAGCTGGGGAGATGAACTCAAGGAAGGCCACTTCCCCTTCCAGGATGGAGAGCAGTTCAAGGTGTGTGTGTGTGTGTGTGTGTGTGTGTGTGTGTGTGTGTGTGTGTGTGTGTGTGTGTGTGTGTGTGTGTGTGTGTGTGTGTGTGTGTGTGTGTGTGTGTGTGTGTGTGTGTGTGCGTGTGCGTGTGTGTGTGTGTGTGTGTGATAAGGTAATAATCACCAGTTTAACATTTGGTCATAGGTCAGTCTGGTCACACAGTCTGTTGACTCTAACTGCAAAATATAATATTTAACAGTTATAGAGTCCGTAGTTAGTCTACACTGGTGATTATAACTGCATCTATTGTATAAGTACATCTGATAGAGAAGATGCAAGTTTTATAGTTTAGTATTCTCAATGGCTCATAGATTTGGCTCACTAGGAAGCCAGTGTAAGCCCGCCTAACTGCTGAATTGAATCAATACAAATAAGTCATTAACCAGGAGCCGTTCAAATAAAGTCTACAGAAATGAAGCAGTAGATCATTCTAATTTGCCTCAAAGATTCTAGCTTCCCATGACTGACTGCTACAGACTGCAGACTACAAGACACATGGCTGGTAAATGAGATTCTAAACATTTCTCTCTCTCTCTCATCCCTCCGCCCAGCTGGTCCTCAACTTCACCAATGAGCAGTTCTACATCAAGCTGCCAGACGGTCACATGATGGACTTCCCCAATCGCCTTGGCGACTGCAAGTACAGCCACATCATGGTTGACGGAGATGTCAAGGTCATCAGCTTCAAGGTCAAATAGAGGTTGACCTTTAACCTCTGACAGTTGTCTAAATCCTTTGAAACAATACCTGTGAATTTATTTATACCAACTTATTGTGTACGTTGTGTAGTGAGAGTAAAACCCACTAGGTGGCGCCACTGCCAAATTTACTTCTACCTGAAACCTGTGGAGAGACCATTCCAGATGTGTTAATAAAACCGCTGTGAAAGCAAACAATGTTTTCAAAATCTTTATGTGGCCTTTGTATCATTTTTTAATGCTTTTTGTGTGTCCTTAACGAGAGCCCAAATCTTTATTTCCTTACTCACTAGTGTAGCATCACTAGCATTTCGCTGCACCTGCAAATCTGTGTACGCAACCAATAAACTTCGATTTGATTTAGTGTATTCTCTTCTCTTTTTCTTTCCCCTCCCCCATACTCATATAGCGGTCAGTCATGACATCATCAGAGCGAGACACATTACTGTTTATTAGACTGTTTATTAGACACACACACACACACAGTAGTGTAGCCTGGGTGTTAACCATGGTCTCCCACAATAAAATAATTGACTGTGAACTCACTAGGTCAGTGTACTCACTTATACAGTCTATTGTCACTGACCTGCCTGTCTGCCTCCTGTCTGTCTGTTTGCCTGCCTCCTGTCTGTCTGTCTGCCTGTCTGCCTGTCTGCCTCCATACTGCCTGTTTACCTGCCTCCTGCCTGTCTGTCTGCCTGTCTCCTGTCTGCCTGTCTGTCTGCCTACTGCCTGTTTGCCTGCCTCCTGTTTGTCTGTCTGTCTCCTGGGTGAACTGGAACATCAGTGGACTGAACTCACACTTGGCCTAGGAATTTTTGTTGCTTTTTATTATTAGTAGTGGTTGATACCAATTCAATGCTAACTCTCTTTACGACCGATGTTAATCAGTGCTGAGTCCGGACTAAGGCTGAGCAACAAGCTATCAAGGGTGGCTGGCAGCCTAGAGGTTAGGGCGTAGGGCCGGTAACCCCCAAAAGTTGCTAGTTCAAATCCCAGAGCCCGACAAGGTGAAAAATCTGTTGATTTGGCCGTGAGCAAGGCACTTAACCCTAATCGCTCCAGGGTTGTCGTTAATAATTGGCTGTGACCTCCCTCTCTGATAGGTGTCTCTCTGAGTGTCTCAGGGGGAGTTGGGTTAAAAAACACATATCCAATTCACATGTTTATCGGACAATTATGTGCAATAGGACAAATATAATCCAGTTAACAGAGGACCAGCTTTGATTAGATGTTGACTGACATAAACTGGACTCAAGTAACAAACTTTCAGATAAAGTAATTAAGTAAAGAACTGTCAGTTGAAGGACAATTAACATCAATGAACTCAAGTTGTTCAGACCAAATGGTTCATATACAGTTGAAGTCAGAAGTTTACTTACACCTTAGCCAAATACATTTAAACTCTGTTTTTCACAATTCCTGACATTTAATCCTAGTCAAAATTCCCTGTCTTAGGTCAGTTAGGGTCATCACTTTATTTTAAGAATGTGAAATGTCAGAATAATAGTAGAGAGAATGATTTATTTCAGCCTTTATTTCTTTCATCACATTCCCAGTGGGTCAGAAGTTTACATAAACTCAATTAGTATTTGGTAGCACTACCTTTAAATTGTTTAAAACTTTTTGGGTAGCCTTCCACAAGATTTCCACAGTAAGTTGGGTGAATTTTGGCCCATTCCTCCTGGCAGAGTCAGGTTTGTAGGCCTCCTTGCTCGCACACGGTTTTTCAGTTCTGCCCACAAATTCTCTATAGGATTGAGGTCAGGGCTTTGTGAAGGCCACTCCAATACCTTGACTTTGTTGTCCTTAAGCCATTTTGCAACAACTTTGAAAGTATTCTTGGGGTCATTGTCCATTTGGAAGACCCATTTGCAGGTCTTCTTTTTTATGGCGGTTTTGGAGCAGTGGCTTCTTTCTTGCTGAGCTGCCTTTCAGGTTATGTCGATATAGGAATTGTTTTACAGTGGATATAGAAGCTTTTATACCGGTTTCCTCCACCATCTTCACAAGGTCCTTTGCTGTTGTTCTGGGATTGATTTGCACTTCATACCAAAGTACGTTCATCTCTAGGAGACAGAACGCGTCTCCTTCCTGAGCGGTATGACGGCTGTGTGGTCCAATGGTGTTTATACTTGCGTACTATTGTTTGTACAGATGAACGTGGAACCTTCAGTTTGGAAAATGCTCCCAAGGATGAACCAGACTTGTGGAGGTCTACATTTTTTTCTGAGGTCTTGGCTAATTTCTTTTGTTTTTCCCATGATGTCAAGCAAAGAGGCACTGAGTTTGAAGGTTGGTGTTGAAATACATCCACAGGTACACCTCCAATTGACTCAAATAATGTAAATTAGCCTAACAGAAGCTTTAAAGCCACAACATAATTTTCTGGAATTTTCCAAGCTGTTTAAAGGCACAGTCAATTTAGTGTATGTAAACCTCTGACCCACTGGAATTGTGATACAGTGAATTATAAGTGAAATAATCTGTCTGTAAACAATTTTTGGAAAGATTACTTGTGTCATGCACAACGTAATGTCCTAACCAACTTGCCAAAACTATAGTTTGTTAACAAGAAATTTGTGGAGTGGTTGAAAAACGAGTTTTATTGACTCCAACCTAAGTGTATGTAAACTTCCGACTTCAATTGTAGTCTGTATCCAAGCGGACCAGTCTGTGGTGTGGTTCTGTAGGTCCTGTTAGTCTATTTTGGCAGGATGAATAACGCTAGACATTCCTGAGAGACAATTTACAGGACAACACGAAGAGACCTGCCTCAAGGCTTTGGAATGTTGCATGGTGGGACCACATTCTCTGGTGAGAGGAGGCGGTCTGGAGAGTGTGTGTGTGGGAAGGTAGGGGTAGGTGTGGGGGGTATGGGTAGGTGTGGGGGTGTAGGGGTAGGTGTGTGTGTGTGTCTGTGTGGGTAAGGTAGGGGTAGGTGTGGGAGGGGATAGGAGTGGGTGTGGGGGTGTAGGGGTAGGTGTGGGGAAGGTAGGGATAGGCGTGGGGAGGTAGGAGGTAGGTATGTGTGTGTGTGGGGGGGATTAGGGGTAGGTGTGTGTTGGGGGATAGGGAAGGTGTGTGTGTGTTGGGGGGGCAGAGGTAGGTGTGTGTGTGTGTGTGTGTGTGTGTGTGTGTGTGTGTGTGTGTGTGTGTGTGTGTGTGTGTGTGTGTGTGTGTGTGTGTGTGTGTGTGTGTGTGTGTGTGTGTGTGTGGGTCAGTGGGGTCCATCATAGACACATATAGTGAGGAAACTAGCCACCAATGGGAGACACAGTGCATTCTTTACAATTGCTGATAAACGTGATGGCATGAGCGCCACACATTATACTGTATGTGAAAGTTAACTTACTCTAAAACTTTTGCCAGCAGAGGGAAATATCGTAGTCATTTTACCTCAAAATCAATCTGTCAAAACTTTATTAAAACAATCATGTAATAAAAGAATACAAGATGAGAAAACCAACCACCAGCTTGACACATTTTTGGCAATATGACAACAAATTCGAAGTAAGAAAAAAAATACATAGTGACCGGTTAAATGGAATTCATGTCAATATGTGACAAGAAATACAGAAGCCTACATGATGAATGCAAATTGGAATCCGCTGGCAAAATATATGTCAAACAGCTATTGCTACAGATGTAGGATCTTAATTTGATCACCCTGTTGCAGGACAACTTTCCTGTAATGTGTGAAATTAAACAATTAGAGGTTTGAGGTTTAACAAGGCTTTGAGGTATAAAAAGGTTTCTTAAATTTGTAATTTCCACTTAGAAATTTTAGACTTGATTTTCCCTTATGAAAAATCTATCAATCCCTACAAAAAACATCCATTAATTATAATCCACATAATAATTCACATTTCCTGTTGCTGCAGGATTATTTTCCTGCTGTAGCAAACTGGCACAAATTAAGATCCAACATCTGTATAACTACATACCAATAATATTCAGATTATGTAAAAATACAAAAACAACTGAGTTTAGAGTAAGCCATGTTGTTAAGTATAATAGTTCCTACTTGTGTCACATCAAAAACCTTTCCCCTCTTCTCCTACATTTCCTGTAGGGGTTATTCGGCAGCTGACCCCAGGTCACCTCTACTCTGATTATAGATCCTGTAGGGGTGCTCCGGCTGCCGACCCCAGGTCTCCCCTACTTGACCCTGTGCTCTGACCCTTTTGAGCCAGATAGTCCTTATAGTTCCGGGTCAGGAGGGTGTACAACAAAGGGTTAATACAGCTATTCCCATAGGTTAGACATGTTACAAAGAAATTCATGTAACTGTGAGTGGCAGGAGACAGAGCCCTGAGGGACTGTGGGGAAAATAACTGTGCCAACTGCCACCCCCAGAAAGGCAGGAAACACACCCAGTACGCCACAACGATACAAAAAATCATTGTTACTACCTTTTGTTTTAAGCCTCGTCTTCTCACTGAACGGCTGCTTCCTTCCAAGCTAGCCTGAGCAGTCCAATAGCGACGTGCTAGGCCAGCGTAGAGACCAAAAATGACTAACCCCGGTATGAGGACGCTGGTCAGGAACAGGACGGTGATGTAGGCCTTGAAGGCCTCTCGGGTCCACGTCGGGTAACAGATCCGCTTGACGTTCCCGGCCGCGTTCGACTTCCCTTCCCTCAGCCGTATCATAATCATCATGGGTAGTGTCAGGACAAACGCCGCGAACCAGATGACGGCCGCCACTACCTTCCGTCCCCGCATGCTGGATCGTCGGGCGTCAAACGGCTTCGCCACGGCCCGGTAGCGCTCCAACGACATGGCGACCAGGACGAAGACGCTGGCGTGCATGGTGAGGAGATCGAGACTCAGGAGGACCCGGCAACCGGCCTCGCCGAACAACCAATCGTGAGCAAAGTAGGTGCAGATGACGAATGGGATCGTAGAGAGGTAGAGGAGGTCGGCGAGGGCAAGGTTGAGTATATAGACGTACATAGAGCCGGATCGGCGGAGAGCCGCGGAACGCATGATATAGAGGGTGTAGATGTTGCCCGCCACCCCCATGGCGAGCATGATTAGGAGGGTAGCGCCGAGGAGAGAGGTCACCCACAAACCTCCACCCCCACCTCCGGAGCTACCCCCTCCAGAGACACCGCCCGAGCCCCCAGAACCATGCCCTGACTGGGGGGAGATGGAGGTCACGATGGGCGTCTGGCTCTGGTTCATCGTTGGGGATAGGATTGAGTTCAAAAATAAGGCCAGCACGTCCCTACAATGAAATGATGGCTTTACTGGGATAAACTGTTATTATTATTAGTAGTATTCAGAAAGATTTTAAAGAGTTGCTTATGGATTCCAAACTGATTTTAAAGTGTTCCATGTTGGAGTAGTGAATAGATAATTGTTAAGACTTTCCGCACTGCATAAGATCCAGTGAAAAACAGACAAAACAAGACAAAAACAACATTTGTACTGCCTTGTTGAGGGAGCCAGCACGTAAGCACTTCACTGCACCTTTTAAACCTGCTGGAAACTGTGTATGTGACAAATAGAATTTGACTTGAAAACACACAAATTGTCTTTGGCCTTCTGACTCTTATCTAAATGAAATCTAAATCCAATAGGAAAACAGGCAGTGTGTAGTGCTGCTTCAATAGTGGCTTCAGTTCCACTATTACTGGTAATCTGCAGGGTAGTCTTAAGGTGAACCAGGACATGGCTGACAAGTCCACCTCATTGAGTGTCTCTTATCTCCAGTTATTTTCACGTCCCCGCTACAGCTCCTCCAAACTCCCATGATCCTTTCCTTTCCGCGGGTGCCGGACAAAGCCCAGGCAATACTGTAGAACAGACAGACGCTTCAGTCTCTGGTTGACTTGAACCACACCGGTGACTTGGGAGTGGAAGTAGCTTGATGTCCTGAGTTGACAGTGTGTTGTCGCTGGTAAGAATGGGGTGATTCAGAAGCTCTCAGACTGTATCCAGAGGTTAGTTTATCTTGTGTTCTCAGCTGACATGGTGGACGGTCATTTTTGGTACCTCTCAATAGTAACTGGGTTCCCTTCTATTGTTTCATTCCACAGCTCTTCATAAGCGTTTGGTTGTGTTTGTCTTCTTTGATGTCCTTCAAATGCACTCCTCTACTCTCTTTCCCTCTATATCCTCTGACCCCTTTCCTTCTTTCTCTTTGTCCCCTTCACCTCTCTCCTGCTCTCTTTCTCCTCTCTCTCTCTCTCATATAGGTGTAACCCAGGATGACTCTATGGATTTATGAGCGATTCACCTCAGCCCTGGCCCTGCTCTCTTTAAACACCTGGGTGCAGTTTTAAACACCCCTGGTTCACTGGCACTAAAACACACACACACACACACACAATGCAATTGACACACACACAAACGCAGGTACGCACACATGCATGCACAAGGACGCATACAACCTAGCATAAACACGCACACACACACTAACGTATATTCATTAACACACACACTGACATATCATTAAATCTCTATATCTCACACATGAACTCATTAGAAGTCATTTTCAAATAATTGACATCTTTAAAAGGAGAGGAGACAAGGACCAATATATGGATTTATAAAACATGGTGAAACTGATGGTTTGCAGTACCTCATACATGATCATTTATAACCAATCTTCTTCTATAATGGAAAACACCCTTGATAACACGTATAAAAGCATGACATGGGATGAATGGCATATGTATCAATCAATTATATATTCTTTGCATGTATTCTCAGTCTAAATATGTTGTATAATACCTTAAAATAACAGGGTGAAAATATCTTAGGTCATACAGGATATGTAGAAAGAGAGAGATCTGTGATATTCTTGAAACACCACAAGATGGCACTATCAAAAAAACCCACTAACTGTTTTACACAACTCTAAGAGGGTTGAACATTATCCATGGTCATATTCAAATGTCGCATATATCTTACATATCTCCTAACAAAACTCACCCATCAAAAACACAATTTCTAAGATATTAATACGGAACTTTAAAAGTAAACATTTAAATTCACATTGATCTGAGACATTAAAATAATGACAGTGTAAGGCACAATGGTTGACCATGATGACAGGTACTGCTGCAGTGTAGTGTGCTTGTTCATCTTTCTTTCTTAGGCAAGGACAGCCAAACCTAATTCAAATGTTTTGGTGATCTCCAGGATGGGTAGAGGAGAGGAGGATGAGAGGAGGAATAGCAGACGGGTAGGGGAGAGAAGGAAGGGTCCATCAGGCCACAGGTCCATCAATGCTTGTGTCTGAACATAGCCTCCACTGCAAAACACAAACATGAGGTCAGATGTTAATAAACACTTTATAACCAAGCATTAACAGCAATATATGTTTATAAACCCTTTATAAATAGTACAAAATGGTCCTCTCTTACTGGAGTACTTCTGAGGGGACATCCGTATGCTTATAAACACACATAGATGTTAATAAACCCTTTATAAACCCTTAATAAGAGGGTGTAATCTCTTACTAGAGTACTCCTGAGGGGACATTTGGATGCTGATGACATCATTGAAGTGTTTCAGCCAATCCTGTTGCTCAACTTCCGTCTCGCAGGTAAACAGGAAGCTGCGCTCGGGTGTCACTATGGTGATGCCGTGTTGCCAGGCGCCGTTGCAGTGGGTTCCGGCGGGAAGGCCGGGGCTAGCGCTGTAACCATGGTCCTGGTGCCCTAGGAAAGCCTCACCCTTGGCAAAGGCATCCTGGCAAGGTAGGGGAGGGAGGTGAGTCAGAGGGGGTGAGGTGAGAGTGAGGTAGAGGGGGTAGGGTGAGGTAGCCAGGGTGAGGTGAGGGTGAGGTAAAGGTGGTGTGGTGAGAGGGGTGAGGTTAGAGAACATAACTATTTACAGTCTACACACAACTTAACCTGTCACGTGACGTTCTGTACAGTATATCCATACAGTTACATTGTAGCGTTGACTTATTCTCACATTCTACTTCTTAAAACTGCCATTCACTGACCAGCTTCTTTCACTTAAAACCTTTGCAGCAATTATCCGCTAACACTGCTCATGTATTTATATTCTGCTGGCGAGTGCTGGTCAAAGCCGGTCTCTGGCTGGCTGCATTGGCTGGCTACACAACTTGGTCTACTTCATCAAACAGACAAGGCCGCATCCCAAATGGCCCCCTATTCCCTTTATAGTGCACTAATTTTGACCAGAGCCTTAAGATCCCTGGTCAAAATTAGTGCACTATAAAGAGAATAGGGGGCCATTTAGGATGTAGTTGAAGACTTTATTTCCAGAACGGCTCCACACCTAACCAAAGCCTGTCTATGGCTCTCTGCGACAGCCCCAGTGTGAAACCTTGATGAAGGCAGCTTAGCTGTCCAAACGTTGGATTATTCAACATATTGCATCGGCACCATTAGAGTGTGAGGCTCCCCTTTTCTTTTCTAAAGTGCACTAGTGAGCTATTTCATCAGGCTAGGTCTGGCTCTCCCTAGCGCTCCCTGTGCTTTCCTCTTTCCATTGTTGTAAGTGTGTGATGACGACTGCTGGGTGATTAAAACCACGCTAAGTTGAGCACGACATCACCCTCATACCAACTCTACAGAATCTCCATAGTGTTACATCTAGCCATTATTAGTTTAGGTGTTGTGAGGTGAGTTGAGAGGGTGCTAGTGAGTTCTCTGCCTCTTTGCAGTCATGGTTTGGCGCGTGCGTGTCTGTCACTGGTAGTTTCTGTGTGCAACTGTGCACAGTCTTTGGAGTCATGTTTGATGTGTGTGTGTGGTTTGAAAGTCTTCTGATAGAAGATTCAGATTAATGTCTAGCGAGTCTCCTCTACATAGCAGCTCTTTGTTAAAACTAACACAGAGCATGTTGTACTAACCTGATAGAGCAAGGGGAAACCTCATCAGTCAGTATGAAGTCCTTTCAAACATTTTGATATCAATCATATAAAACATGAGGTCCTCTCTACTAACTGGCCAATAAGAGCCTACCTGGGAGAAGTGTGTGTGTGTGTGTGTGCATGTGAAACCAGTCTTACCAGGGGATCTTTGTAGTACATGAGACGTCTGTGGTCTAGGGTGAACCAACGCTTCTTAAACCCTTCTGTATGCTGGAGAGAGAGAGAGAGAGAGAGAAAGAGAGAGAAACAAAAAAGAGAGTGAGGAAAGAGAGAGAAAGAGAGAAAGAAGAGAGGGACGGAGTGAAAGAGAAAGTCAGTGTCTGCTCCTTCCCCACTGAGAGAATGTTGTCCTCTGTTTGGCATCAGAGACACACAGCAGGTGTATAGATGGATAAGCTACCACATAGCAACTACAGAAGGATAAGACACCACCAGTACCCCACATAGCAGCTACAGAAGAATAAGACACCACCAGTACTCTTCATAGCAACTACAGAAGAATAAGACACCACCAGTACCCCACATAGCAAATACAGAAGAAAAAGACACCACCAGTACCCCACATAGCAAATACAGAAGAATAAGACACCACCAGTACCCCACATAGCAAATACAGAAGAAAAAGACACCACCAGTACCCCACATAGCAAATACAGAAGAATAAGACACCACCACAATCTTATCCAGAACAACTTACAGAAGCAATTAGGGTTAAGTGCCGTGCTCAAGGGCACATCAGTAGATTTGAATCAGCAACATTTTGATTACTAGCCTAACACTAACACTCTAACCGCTAGGCTATCTGCTGCAGGTCCTCATATAGCAACAACAGCGGGACCAGGGCCCATATCCACAAAGCATCTCAGAGTAGCTGTGCTGATCTTCGATCAGACCTCCCTGTTATTCATTATGATTTAGAAGGCAAAACTGATCTTAGAACAGCACTCCTACTCTGAGATACTTTGTAGATACAGGCCCCAGATCAGTCACAACTACCAACTCACACAGCAGATAGAAGACTAGGACAAAGGGTCCTGTTGAGGAAGGCACACGGCAGCAATTTTATTTGCAACAGATGACATCACCTGCGTTCTTATTGGTCAATGTGTTTTCTGATCCTTCTCCACCTACTAAATACGACCCAGGAGTTTTCCTTCTGGTCCTCGGGACAACACACCCCATCACAGAGCAGCCACTTTGACCTCCTTTGAGCCAGTCATGCTTCAAATAATGATGACATGTCAGTCCCCGCTGCCTGATAAATTGTCCTCTTTAAATGTTGTAATATCCTTATGTCAAGAGTGTGTATAAAAGTGTTCCTGATTAATTTAGGGAGTGTCTCTTTATAAATGTGTGGGAAATGGGTTCTATTGTAGAATGAGTCAAACGCAGCAGGTTAGAAAGCTCTTTCATGTGGTAACCTGACAGTGACAGATTAAACACAGTGTGTGTGTGTGCCTGTGTGTGTGTGTGCACTTGGCTCCGTGTTTGTGTGTATGCGTGTGTGTGTGTGTATGCATGTGTGCAAGTGTGTGTATGCATGTGTGTGCGTGTGTGAATCTCTCCCAAAGTGATTAAGTCTATCAGTGTCCCAGCCCTTTATTCCCTCTAGTCCCTGGGAGGCCTCACCACACAGTGATTGAACACAGTGCATGTGTGTGTGTGTGAATCTCTCCCTAAGTGATTAAGTCTATCAGTGTCCCAGCCCTTTATTCCCTCTTGTCCCTGGGAGGCCTCACCACACAGTGATTGAACACAGTGTGTGTGTGTATGTGTGTGTGTGAGAATCTCTCCCAAAGTGATTAAGTCTATCAGTGTCGCAGCCCTTTATTCCCTCTTGTCCCTGGGAGGCCTCACCACACAGTGATTGAACACAGTGCGTGTGTGTGTGTGTCTGTGTGAGAGAGTGTTACATGCGTGCGTGTGTGTGTTCATGTTCTGCTCCCTGGCAGACCTCGCTACACAGTGATTCAGCTGTCAATCAAGCGGAGTCGATGGAGACATTTTGAAATTGAGAAATGGAGCAACCGACAGGTTAGTTTGACTCCGAGTATCTCCACGTTATTTAATGAAACCAGATGGAAAGACAGTACAGAGAGTCAGGTCGAATGCAACAGCAGGTTGAAATACAATGGGAGAAACTAATAGAATTCATTGAAGGTGGATTGCATAGTTTAAGGGTGTGGAGGAATGTCTTGTTATCAAAGTCCTTGAACTTGACTGCTAAAGAATCTCCCATTTACAGGACAGTGTGTGTTTTTGGTTTTACTATCCTAGTGGGGCCCAGAAGTCCTTGAACTACTTATTTACAGGACAGTGTGTGTTTTGGTGTGTTTTTGGTTTTACTATCCTTGTGGGGACCAGAAGTCCTCAAAAGAATGGTAAAACAAGGAAAACCCGGACCAGTGGGGACATTTTGCCGGTCATTTTGCCGGTCCCCACAAGGAAAAAGGCTATTTTAGGCTTAGGGGTTAGATTTAGGGTTACAATTAGGGGTAGAATTAGGGGCTAGGTTTAGGAGTTAGGTGTTAAGGTTAGGTTAAGGGGTCGTCACTTCTTGTTGAACATTTCCTGTTGAACGTGGAACGAGGGAGAACTTGGTTTGTTGTTTTGAAAAGTTTGTTGTTTTGAAAGTGTATTTGAAAGTTTCTTAGTAGCTAGCTAACTTTCTAGTTTGGATCCTGCAACGTATTTGGCATCAGTTGCTGGGACTGCTACTCTCTGTCCAGTGATCCTGCACACCAAGGCCCGGGTCTGAGGAGCTACCGTCAAACAAACAAAAATACTTCTCCAAGCAGTTGTTACAACAAGAAAATTGCTTCAAGTGTTTTGTCCAAATACTGGTCGATTCAACTAATAAAATAATGGGCGACCTGACCAGAGAGGTCCAGGACCTGAAAACAGTTCGCAGTTCTCCCAGGGTCAGCTCGATGAGTTTAAACAGGAAAACGGCAAGATGACATCAATCTGTAAGTCATTGAGAGAGGACATCAGTTCTGTGTGTGAATCCATTATAACAATGATGGATAAATCAGACTACCTCAAGGGACAATCAAGGACGAACAACATGGTTGTGGACGGAATTGCAGAATATCCACATGAGACCTGGACAGTATCTGAGGACAAAGTGAGGGAAATGAACTCGGATGGACCACAAGAAGATTGAGGTGGAGTGAGCCCACAGGACTGGAAAACCCACCACCGGCCCAGGTGACAGGCCCAGGCCGATAGTGGTCAAGTTCCTGATGTTCAAGGACAAGGTAGCTGTTCTCGTTCTTGGCTCTTTCCAGAGGAACATATATCTTCCTCAACTAGGACTATCCTGAAGCTGTGTGCCAGTAGGGGAAAGAACTGATCCCAGCCATGAAAGCTGCCAGAGCGCATAGAGACATTTCTTACATCCGCTATCACAGGCTCATTATCCACCCTCCCTCCCAGAAGCCTGGAAGGGATGAGAGAGCCAAGCCTATGGGTTCGTAGCTTCAACCCCGCAGCACACACACACACCAATTTACTAATAGACTGCTGAATGTATATATATTTTTTCTCTTGCTTTGTTTGATATTTTCCACATTATGCCTATCTCTGATAAGATACCCAGAAATGGGGTGAAAATAGCCCATATTAATATATGTAGCCTTAGAAACAAGGTTCAGGAAATCAAGATTCATATATTAGCCATTTCTGAGACTCACTTAGATAATTCATTTGATGATACAGCAGTAGCAATACAGGGATATAACATCTATAGAAGAGACAGAAATGGGGGAGATGTTGCTGTATACATTCAGAGCCATATCCCTGTATTTCTTAGAGAAGATCTTATGTCAAGTGTTATTGAAGTGTTGTGGTTGCAGGTTCACTTGGCACATCTAATGCCTTTTCTTTTGGGATGTTGCTATAGGCCACCAAGTGCTAACTGTCAGTATCTAAATAATATGTGTGAAATGCTTGATAGTGTATGTGATGTAAACAGAGAGGTCTACTTTCTTGGGGACCTGAATATTGATTGGTTTTCATCAAGCTGTCCGCTCAAGAGGAAGCTTCTTACTGTAATCAGTGCCTGTAATCTGGTTCAGGTTATTAATCAACCTACCAGGGTGTTTACAAACACTACAGGAACAAATAGTGTATAAGAGATCATACAAAAGATTTTGCTGTGACTTATGTGGATGATGTTAAAAATATTTGTTGGTGGGATTAATAAGAGGATCTAGACAGTGCACTTGATGAATTTATGAAAATGCTTCCTCCAATTTTTGATAAACATGCACCTGTTAAGAAACTGACTGTTAGAACTGTTAAGGCTCCATGGATTGATGATGAATTGAAAAACTGTATGGTTGAAAGAGATGGGGCAAAAGGAGTGGCTAATAAGTCGGTCTGCACATCTGACTGGCTGACTTACTGCAAATTGACTAAACTCAACACCAAAAAATAAGAAACTGTATTATGAAGCCAATATCAATTATATAAAGAATGAAGGAAAACAACTTGAGTACTTTAAATGAAATTATGGGCAGAAAGAAAAATTCCACTCCATCTTTTATCGAATCAGATGGCTTATTCATCACAAAACCATTTGATGTTGGCAATTATTTTAGTGATTACTTCATTGGCAAAGTGGGCACACTTAGGCAGGAAATGACAACAACGAACAGTGAGCCATCGTATTCATGCATAAAAGAAAATAATATGAAAGAAAAGCAGTTTGAATTTTGTAAAGTTGGTGTGGGAGAGGTGGAAAAATTATTGTTAACAATCAAAAATGACAAACCTTCTTGCATTGACAACTTTTATGGAAAGCTACTGAGGATGGTAGCTGACTCTATAGCCACTCCTATCTGTCATATCTTTAATATGAGCCTAGAGGAAAGACATTGTCCTCCAGGCCTGGAGGGAAGCCAAAAGTAATTCCAGCTACCCAAAGAGTGGTAAAGCAGCCATTACTGGTTCTAACCGCCCAGACCTATCAAGCTTGCTGCCAGCTCTTGTAGCAAACTGTTGGAAAAAATTGTGTTTCGCCAAATACAATGCTATTTCTCTGTAAACAAATGAACAACAGACTTTCAGCATGCTAAGACTTTCAGCATGCTAAGAGTTGAGGAGAGACTGACTTAGTCACTTCTTGTTTTTATAAGAAACAATAATGGTTTGAAAATCCCAAATTGTTTGCATAGTCAACTTACACCCAGCTCTAACACACACACTTACCCCACCAGACATGCCACCAGGGGTCTTTTCACAGTCACCAAATCCAGAACAAATTCAAGAAAGCGTACACTATTATATAGCCATTATTGCATGGAACTCCGTTCCATCTCATATTGCTCAAATGAACAGCAAACCTGGTTTCAAAAACAGATAAAGCTACACCTCACAACGCCTCTCCCCTATTTGACATAGATAGTTTGACCTAGATGTATGTAGGCTACGTGTGCCTCTTTAAATGTATTTTTTAATTGATGTAGTTCTGTCCTTGAGCTGTTCTTGTCTATTAATGTTCTGTATTATGTCATGTTTCATGTTTTGTGTGGGACCCCCAGGAAGTAGTAACTGCTGTACTTTGCAGCAGCTAATGGGGATCCTAATAAAATACCAAATACCAAAGGGGAGAGGTTATGGAAAATTAGATTTGGAATGGGAATCAATTGTTTGGTCCCCACAACGACCAGTAAGAATAAGCGATGTGTAATGCGGCGTGCATGGGTGTTTAAACTTACCCTGGGAATCCCTGTTTTCTCCATATAGCCCTCACTTCAAGAAAGTTGCGGGTCAATTTGGGCATCAGCTGAAAAATATGATTAAATACAAGAGTGATATTATTGTGTGTACTTGTATGCGTCCGTGTGTGTGTGTGTGTGTGAGTGTACTCACCTCTGCATCATTAGCAACTGGGAAGGCCACCTTTAGAATAGTGAAGCTATGGATGGCCCTGAATAGAGAGTTGAACCAGTCTACACTATCTCCTGATGGAGGGAGTGACAAGAGAGAGAGAGAAATAGAGAGGGGAGTGAGCTACCTTGCTGAATTGATCCCATACACATCCATTTTAGAGTGACAGACACACATCCCCACCACAGCTTCTATGGCGTTGTCGTGGTAGTGAGGAAGATGTTTCTGGTGCTGTAGTCTTTTAGGTAGGTGATCTGTAGTCCGTTAGGGATTTACCTATCTTCTCTCTGGCTGGAAGGCCTGCGTTGATAGAGTCCACCTTGATCACGCTTTAGGCTCCACTGGCCTCGGAGAGGAGGGGAGGGACAGAGAGAGTTAGGGGTGGAGAGAGGGGAGGGAGAGAGAGAGTTAGGGGTGGTGAGAGGGGAGGGAGAGAGAGAGTTAGGGGTGGTGAGAGGGGAGGGAGAGAGTTATGGGTAGTGAGGAGGGAGAGAGGAGAGAGAGAGTTAGGGGGAATTGGTGAGAGGGAGGGAGAGAGAGTTATGGGTGGTGAGAGGGGAGGAGGAGAGAGAGAGAGAGTTAGGGGTGGAGAGAGGGGAGGAGAGAGAGAGTTAGGGGTGGTGAGAGGGGAGGGAGAGAGAGAGTTATGGGTGAGGTGAGGAGGGGGGAGGGAGAGAGAGAGAGGTTATATGATTGGTACAGGGAGAGGAGAGAGAGTTAGGGGGTGGTGAAAGGGAGGGAGGAGAGAGAGTTATGGGTGGGTGAGAGGGGAGGGGAGAGAGAGAGTTAGGGGATTGGGTGAGAGGGAGGAACAGAGAGAGTTAGAGAATTTGGACAGAGGGGAGGGAGAGAGAGAGAGGAGTTCACGAGGTGGTGGGAGGGGGAGGGGAGAGAGAGAGAGAGAGTTATAGATTGGAGAGAGAGGAGGAGAGGAGAGAGGTTATGGGTGGTGAAAGGGAGGAGAGAGAGTTATGGGTGATGTAGAGGGGAGGGGAGAGAGAGTTATGGGTGATGAGAGGGAGGGAGAGAGAGTTAGGGGTGTGAGGTGAGGAGGGGAGGGGGAGGGACAGAGAGAGTTAGAGGGTAGAGAAGGGGAGGAGAGAGAGGGAGTTAGGGGGTGGTGAGAGGGGAGGAACAGAGAGAGTTAGAGTGGAGAGAGGGGAGGAGAGAGAGAGAGTTAGGGGTGAGTGAGAGGGGAGGAGAGAGAGTGTTGTATGGGTGTGGGTGAGAGGAGAGGGAGAGAGAGAGTTAGAGGGAATTGGTGAGAGGGGAGGGAGAGAGGAGTTATAGATTGGTGAGAGGGAGGAGGGGAGAGAGAGAGTTAGGGGTGGTGAGGAGGGGGAGGGAGAGAGAGTTAGGGGGGTGGTGAAAGAGGGAGGGACCCAGAGACCCAGTTAGGGGGTGGAGAGAGGGAAGAGGGGAGAGAGAGAGGGATTAGGGGTGGTGAGGAGGGGAGGGACAGAGTTATGGGTGAGGTGAGAGGGGGGAGGGAGAGAGAGGGGAGTTAGGAATTGTGGAGTGAGAGGGAGGGAGAGAGGGAGTTAGGAGGTGGTGAGAGGGGGGAGGGAGAGAGAGAGTTATGGGGTGAGTGAGAGGGAAGGGAGAGAGGGAGAGAGAGAGTTATGGGAAATGTGGTGCAGAGGGGAGGGAGAGAGAGTTAGAGAGTGAGGTGATGAAAGGGAGAGGGAGAGAGTTATGGGTGGTGAGAGGGGAGGGAGAGAGAGAGGGAGATCTCAGGGGTGGTGAGAGGGAGGGAACAGAGAGTTAGGGGGGGACAGAGGGAGGAGAGAGAGGATTCATGGGTGGTGGGAGGTAGGAGAGGAGAGTTATGGGTGAAGAGGGGAGGAGAGAGAGTTATGGGTTGGTGAGAGGGAGGGAGAGAGGTTATGGGTGATGAGAGTTAGGGTGAGAGAGAGAGTTATGGGTGATGAGAGGGGAGAGAGTTATGGGTGTGGTGAGAGGAGGGGAGGAGGACAGAGAGAGAGTTAGGAGATTGATGAGAGGGGAGGGAGAGAGGAGGAGTTAGGGGGGTGGGTGAGAGGGGGAGGGAACAGAGAGAGTTAGAGGTGGAGAGAGAGGGGAGGGAGAGAGAGAGGGAGTTAAAGGGGTGGTGAGAGGGAGGGAGAGAGAGAGAGTGTTATGGGTGTGGTGAGAGGAGGGAGGGAGAGAGAGTTAGGGAGGTGGTGGGAGGGAGGGAGGAGAGGGGTTATGGGTGGTGAGAAGGGAGGGAGAGAGAGAGTTATGGGTGTGGTGAGAGGGAGGGAGAGAGAGTTGAGGGGGTGAGTGAAAGGGAGGGACAGAGAGGGACAAGTTAGAGAGTTAGGAGAGTAGAGAGAGGGGAAGGAGAGAGAGAGGGGAGTTAGGGGTGTGGTGAGAGGGAAGGAGAGAGGGACAGAGGAGTTAGGGGTGGTGAGAGAGGAGGGAGACAGAGAGGAGTTTAAGGAGATTGGAGAGGGGAGGGAGAGAGAGAGGTTAGAGGGGTGGTGAGGAGGGGAGAGGGAGAGAGAGGGAGTTATGGAGATGGGTGTGGGGAGGGGAAGGGGAGAGAGGGAGTTAGAGATTTAATTTGAGGAGGGGAGAGGGAGAGAGAGGAGAGTTAGGGGTGTTGATGAGAGAGGGGAGAGGGAGAGAGAGTTAGGGGTGTGGTGAGAGGGAGGGAGGGAGAGAGAGAGTTAGGGGTGGTGAGAGGAGGAGAGAGAGTTATATGGGTGGTGACAGAGGGGACAGTTAGGGGTGGAGTGAGAGGGAAAGGAGAGAGAGGGAGTTAGGAGATTGGTGAGAGGGGGGAGGGACAGAGAGGGAGTTATGGGTGGTGAGAGGGAGAGGAGAGAGAGTTATGGGTGGTGAGAGGGGAGAGGAGAGAGAGGAGTTAGGGGTGAGGTGAGAGGGGAGGGGAGAGAGAGAGAGAGTTTGGGGTGTGGTGAGAGGGGAGGGAGAGAGAGAGTTAAGGGGTGGTGAGAGGGAGGGAGAGAGAGGGAGTTAGGGGTGGTGAGAGGGGAGGGAGAGAGGTTATAGGTGGTGAGGAGGAGGGGAGAGAGAGTTATGGGTGGTGAAAGAAAGAGAGGAGGGGAGAGAGGGAGTTAGGGGTGGTGAGAGGGGAGGAGAGAGAGAGTTAGGGGTGGTGAGAGGAGGGGAAGGGGACAGAGAGAGTTAGGAAATTAGGTGAGAGGGGAGAGGAGAGAGAGAGTTAGGGGGTGATGAGGAGGGAAGGGAGAGAGAGGGAGTTAGGGGTGGTGTGAGAGGGGGGAGGGAGAGAGAGGGGAGTTATGGAGTGGTGAGAGGGGAGGGACAGTTAGGGGTGGTGATGAGAGGGGGAGGGGGAGAGAGTTATGGGTGATGGTGAGAGGGGAGAGGAGAGAGAGAGGTTATGGGTGGTGAGGAGGGGAGAGGGAGAGAGAAAAGGAGTTATGGGTGTGAGTGAGAGGAGGAGGGAGAGAGGTTATGGGTGGTGCAGGAGGGGGAGAGGGAGAGGGAGACAGTTAGGGGTGGGAGTGAGAGGGGGAAGGGGAGAGAGAGAGAGGTTATGGGGTGTGGTGAGAGGGGGGGAGGGAGAGAGAGAGTTAGGGGTGGTGAGAGGGAGGAGAGAGGGGTTATGGGTGGTGAGAGGGGAGAGGGAGAGAGAGAGTTAGGGGGTGAGTGAGAGGGAGGGAGAGAGAGAGTTATGGGTGAGTGAGAGGGAGGGAGAAGTTAGGAGATTGGTGAGAGGGTTAGGGGGTGGTGAAAGAGGGGGAGGGAGAGAGAGAGTTAGGGAGTGTGGTGAAAGTTGAGGGGGAGAGGAGAGAGAGAGTTATGGGTGGTGAGAGGGGGAGGGACAGTTAGGGGTGATGGGTGGTGAGAGGGGAGGGGGGGAGAGAGATTTATGGGTGAGGTGAGAGGGGAGGGGAGAGAAAAGGAGTTAGGAGGGATTGGTGAGGGGAGGGAGGGAGAGAGGAGAGTTATGGGTGGTGAGAGGGGAGGGAGAGAGAAAGAGTTATGGGTGGTGAGGAGGGGGGAGAGAGGGGAGGAGGAGGTTAGGGATTGATGTAAGGAGGGGAGGGAGAGAGAGAGAGTTATGGGTGTGGTGAGGAGGGAGGGAGAGGGGTTAAGGGTGTGAGGTGAGAAAGAGGAGGAGAGGGAGAGAGTTAGGGGTGGTGAGAGGGGAGGGAGAGAGAGAGTTAGGGAGTGTGGTGAGAGGGAAGAGGAGAGAGAGAGTTATAGGAATTGGGTGAGAGGGGAGGGAGAGAGAGAGGGTTAGGGGTGATTAGAGGGGAGGGAGAGAGAGTTAGGGGTGGTGAGAGGGGAGGAGAGAGGTTATGGGTGGTGAGAGGGAGGGACAGTTAGGGGTGATGAGAGGAGGGAGAGAGAGATTTATGGGTGGTGAGAGGGGAGGGAGAGAAAGAGTTATGGGTGGTGAGAGGGGAGGGAGAGAAAGAGTTATGGGTGGTGAGAGGGGAGGGAGAGAAAGAGTTATGGGTGGTGAGAGGGGAGAGGGAGGGAGAGTTAGGGTGTGGTGGTGAGAGGGAGGGAGAGAGAGTTATGGGTGGTGAGAGGGAGGGAGAGAGAGTTAGGGTGTAGGGGTGGTGAGAGGGGAGAGAGAGAGTTATGGGTGGTGAGAGGAGGAGAGAGAGAGAGTTAGGGGTGGTGAGAGGAGGGAGAGAGTTAGGGGTGGGTGAGGAGGAGGAGAGAGAGAGTTATGGGTGGTGAGAGGAGGGAGAGAGAGTTAGGGTGGTGAGAGGGGAGGGGAGGGAGAGTTAGAGGTGGTGAGAGGGGGAGGGAGAGAGAGAGTTATGGGTGTGGTGAGAGGAGGGAGAGAGAGTTATGGGTGGTGAGAGGAGGAGAGAGAGGGACAGTTATGGGTGGTGAGAGGGGAGAGAGGGAGTTAGGGGTGGTGAGAGGGGAGGGAGAGAGAGTTATGGGTGGTGAGAGGGGAGGGAGAGAGAGTTAGGGGTGGTGAGAGGGGAGGGAGGAGAGAGAGTTATGGGTGGTGAGAGGGAGAGGGGAGGGAGAGTTAGGGGTGATGAGAGGGGAGGGAGAGAGAGTTATGGGTGGTGAGAGGGGAGGGGAGAGAGAGTTAGGGGTGGTGAGAGGGGAGGGAGAGAGAGAGAGTGGTGAGAGGGGAGGGAGAGAGAGAGTTAGGGGTGGTGAGAGGGGAGGGAGAGAGAGAGTTATGGGTGGTGAGAGGGGAGGAGAGAGAGTTAGGGGTGGTGAGAGGAGGGAGAGAGAGAGAGTTAGGGGTGGTGAGAGGGAGAGGAGAGAGAGTTATGGGTGGTGAGAGGGGAGGAGAGAGAGAGGAGTTAGGGGTGAGGTGAGAGGGGAGGAGAGAGAGAGTTATGGGGTGGTGAGAGAGGGAGAGAGAGAGAGTTATGGGTGGTGAGAGGGATGGAGAGAGAGAGGTTATGGGTGGTGAGAGGGGAGGGACATGGGTGGTGAGGGGGATGGAAAGAGGAGGACAGAGTAGTGGTGGAGGGACATTGGAGGGTAGGGTGGCAGGTAAGGTATGGGATGGGAGGCTGAAGGCGGCAGATAGCCTAGTGGTTAGAGGGTTGGACTTGTAACCGGCGGGTTGCAGTTCGAATCCCCGAGCTGACAAGGTAAAAATCTGTCGTTCTGCCCCTGAACAAAGCAGTTAACCCACTGTTACCCGGGCGCCGAAGACGTGGATGCCGATTAAGGCAGCCCCCCACACCTCTCTGATTCAGAGGGGTTGGGTTAAATGCGGAAGACACATTTCAGTTGAAGGCATTCGGTTGTACAACTGACTAATAATGGTGACTTTGAAGGGAGAGTGGAGGTAACATGAATAATAATACTTTGCCAACAGTAGTTACTGTATATGCCGAGGAATTAGCACTTTAGAAGGTGAACAAAATGGGCTACAACATCTTAAGTGGAACGAACACAAGAGTAACTTAGACAAGTTGGCTTAATCCCCTTTCAAATCCCCAGCAGGACATCTGATATACTTCAGGACTCTCCAAGTGAAACCCAATTGGTAGGTTTCCATGAGAACTACAACTAAACACTTCCTCGGCTGAATGTGTAAGTAGGCATTGTCTTCCCTGAGGCAATTGACTCGACTCACAGTAGCACCCACACTGCATCACACTCACTCACACATTCACACTCAATCCCCTTTCACTGTTGTAACATGCAAAGTGAAATACTTTCTGGAAGCCAAAAGAATTAGTTATTAAACACAGAGTTACTTAACAAAGTTTATGTGACAACTGCAGTACTAGCACGGGATTTGTCTCTAAATCGGTTTAATACTGTTAAACCGAAACAGAGAGTTGGCAGGTTTTGGTAGCAAAAACACACAGGGAGGGAGGGAGGGAGGGAGGGGGGGAGAGAGTTGTCTGAACTTGCTGTATTATAACGTGGCAGGCATTCCTATGACTCAGTGGTTAGGAAAGTGTGTGTGTTGTGTGTGTCCTACAGGGTAGGGCAGACTGCAGAACAGTATCAAAGCTAAAAGAGTTTGTCTCAGGTTTGTATGATTACAACAGTGCATTCAGAAAGTATTCAGACCCCTTGACTTTTTCCACATTTGGTTACGTTACAGCCTTATTCTAAAATGTATTAAATTAAAATGTTTCCTCATCAATCTACACACAATACCCCATAATGACAAAGTGATAACCGGTTTTTAGAAATGTTTGTAAATTCATTACAAATAATAAACTGAAATACCTTATTTACATAAGTATTCAGACTTTTTTTGCTATGATACTCAGGTCCATCATGTTTCTTGAAGTGTTTCTAGAACTTGTTTGGAGTCCACTTGTGGTAAATTCAATTGATTGGACATGACAGGCACAGACCTGTCTATTTAAGGTCCCACAATTGACAGTGCATGTCAGAGCAAAAACCAAGCCATGAGTTAAAGGAATTGTCCGTAGAGCTCAAAGACAGAATTGTGTCGAGGCACAGATCTGGGGAAGGGTACCAAAACATTTCTGCAGCATTGAAGGTCCCCAAGAACACAGTGGCCTCCATCATTCTTAAATGGAAGAAGTTTGGAACCACCAAGACTCTTCCTAGAGCTGGCAGCCCGGCCAAACTGAGCAATCGGTGGAGAAGGGCCTTGGTCAGGGAGGTAACCAAGAACCCGATGGTCACTTTGAAAGAGTTCCAGAGTTCCTCTGTGGAGATGGGAGAACCTTACAGAAGGACTACCATCTCTGCAGCACTCCATCAATCAGACCTTTATGGTAGAGTGGCCAGACGGAAGCCGCTCCTCAGTAAAAGGCACATGACAGTCCGTTTGGAGTTTGCCAAAAGGCACCTAAAGGACTCAGACCCTGAGAAACAAGATGCTCTGGTCCGAATGCCAAGCGTCACATCTGGAGGAAACCTGCGGTGAAGCATGGTGGTGGCAGCATCATGCTGTGGAGATGTTTTTCAGTGGCAGGGACTGGGAGACTAGTCAGGATCGAGGGAAAGATGAACGGAGCAAAGTACAGAGAGATCCTTGATGAAAACCTGCTCAGGACCTCAGACTGGGGGGAAGGTTCACCTTCCAACAGGACAACGACCCTAGGCACACAGCCAAGACAACACAGGTGTGGCTTTGAGACAAGTCTCTGAATGTCCTTGAGTGGCCCAGCCAGAGCCCGGACTTGAACCTGATCGAATATCTCTGGGGAGACCTGAAAATAGCTTTGCAGCAACGCTTTACCATCCAACCTGACAGAGCTTGAGAGGATCTGTAGAGAAGAATAGGAGAAACTCCCCAAATACAGGTGTGCCAAGCTTGTAGCGTCATACCCAAGAAGACTCGAGGCTGTAATCGCTGCCAAAGGTGTTTCAACAAAGTAAAGGGTCTGAATACTTATGTAAATGTCATATATTGTTTTATTTTTTTTATACATTTGCAAACATGTATAAAAACCTGTTTTCGCTTTGTCATTATGGGGTATTGTGTGTAGATTGATAAGGGGAAAGAATTATGTAATCCTTTTTAGAAAAAGGCTGTAACGTAACAAAATGTGAAACAAAGTTAAGGGGTCTGAATACTTTGTGAGATGAAGACAGCAGTAAATAGTCAGACTTACATCATACTTGGTGAAGTATTTCAGTGTCCCCTCTCTTTCTGAGAGAACGAATCGTCGGTTGAGGAACTGTCCGTTGTCCCGCCCCCTTTTCATCAACATTCCATCCCTTGTTTCTGTCAGTGACAAAGTGACAAGCTTCTCATCATTGCATATCTGTGTGTGCGTGTGTGTGTGTGTGAGCATGAGTGTGTGATGCGTTGTGTGTGTAGTGTGTGTGTGACCTCACCCTCCTCATAGGTCCGTTTCTTCCCTTCCCCTGTAAACTCTTTCCTCTCGTACTTCGCTCTGATCCACTGCTCCCTCAGGACCCTGGACACACACACACACAATTAGAAATCAGAAAAACGTCTCAAAATCCCCAGACAACCAAACTACATGAAAGCTCTACACACAAAACGTATATTAACTAATTATGGTCATTGAACAGCAGAACAGAGTGTTATAGTGAGTGTTATAGTGAGCATTTGTGAGGACAGATACTCTCTGTAGGACAGGCGCACAAATGATACTCTCCGTAGACCAGGTATGGAACAGATACTCTCTGTAGGCCAGGTGTAGAACAGATACTCTCTGTAGGCCAGGTGTAGAACAGATACTCTCTGTAGGCCAGGAGTAGAACAGATACTCTCTGAAGGCCAGGTGTAGAACAGATACTCTCTGTAGACCAGGTATAGAACAGATACTCTCTGTAGGCCAGGTGTAGAACAGATACTCTCTGTAGACCAGGTGTAGAACAGATACTCGCTGTAGGCCAGGCGACAGTAAGCTTAGCTCTGACCTCTACACCTGTTTCTCTGTGGAAGCTGCTTTAAACACAGTGACCATGTGAATCATGTGATCATTGTGAATAGTGTGGTGTGTGTGTGTATAGAGAGAGAGAGTGTCTGTGTGAGTCCTTCCTAAGAGCTGCCTAATTGTCCCCTTCCAGCAGACAGAGATACAGGGGTTTCTCTAAATCTCTGAACTGAGAGTGAGAGGGATGGAGGGAAGAGAGGGAGAGAGGGATGGAGAGAAGAGAGGGATGGAGGGAAGAGAGAGAGAGGGATGGAGGGAAGAGAGAGAGAGAGGGATGGAGGGAAGAGAGAGAGAGAGTGATGGAGGGAAGAGAGAGAGGGATGGAGGGAAGAGAGGGATGGAGGGAAGAGAGAGAGAGAGGGATGGAGGGAAGAGAGAGCGAGAGGGATGGAGAGAAGAGAGGGATGGAGGGAAGAGAGAGAGAGGGGGATGGAGGGAAGAGAGAGAGAGAGGGATGGAAGAGAGAGAGAGAGGGATGGAAGGAAGAGAGAGAGGGATGGAGGGAAGAGAGAGCGAGAGGGATGGAGAGAAGAGAGGGATGGAGGGAAGAGAGAGAGAGAGGGATGGAGGGAAGAGAGAGCGAGAGGGATGGAGAGAAGAGAGGGATGGAGGGAAGAGAGAGAGAGAGAGATGGAGGGAAGAGAGAGAGAGAGAGATGGATGGAAGAGAGGAGACAGCAGTACAGCAAATTCCCAGATCAGGTTGGATTCTATCGCTCCAGTGTGTGTCTATGTATGTGTACGTGTGTCTGTGTGTGTGTGTGTGTACGTGTGTGTCTGTGTGTGTGTGTGTGTGTGTGTGTGTGTGTAATATGTGACATTTGGCAGCAAGGAAAATGTAAAGTGTTAATTAACATTAGAGCTGGGATCAGTGTACAGCTTCAGAGACAAAGAGAAGCACTCTCCTTCTTTCCTCTCTCTCCCTCGCTCCTCCCCCCGTCCATGTCAAGTACTGCAATCAGACAGACTACATAATGACCAGATGGAAGGTGTGCATTTATGCGCGCGAGTCCGTGTGTGCGCTTATGCATGTGCATGTCTGTGCTTGTGTGTGTGCTTGTGTGGGTGTGTGTCCATGCTGAGTGCTGTCTGATGACTGCTGGGAAGCCCAGAAAGCTGATGAAAGGATTAGCGTTGGCGATTACGAGACGAAGACGAGACGACAGTGAGACGAAACCGACGAGACAAGCCATCGATCCCAGCGCGAGATAGACACTTGACAGTCAACACACAAAACCCATACAAACAATCCATCAAACACACAGAAAACACCAGGGATCTCTGACATTAATTAAAACATAACATAAGGATTTAAGATAGTTCCAAGTGAACCTGCCACATAACAGCAGAGAATGTTTTTGTCTAAAACCCTGGTGTTATGACGGGAAAGGGGCCAAGACACAAAACACACTGACACCTGAGACTGCTGTTATCTCACTATTTCTGTCACGCTGGTATGAACGATTCGGGAGACAGGCGCAGGAATGCACACAAAGAACTAGACAGACCTCGGCCTAAACATCAGCGCCACAGGTAACAGGTGATCTGAGAGACAATGGAAGAAGGGCCTTCTATGCCATCAACAGGAAAATAAACATACCAATTAGGATCTGGCAAAAAATACTTGAATCAGTTATAGAACCCATTGCCATTTATGTTTGTGAGGTCTGGGGTCCGTTCACCAACCAAGAATTCACAAAATGGGACAAACACCAAATTGAGACTCTGCATGCAGAATTCTGCAAAAATATCCTCTGTGTACAACGTAAAACACCAAATAATGCATGCAGAGCAGAATTAGGTCGATACCCACTAGTTATCAAAATCCAGAAAAGAGACGTTAAATTCTACAACCACCTAAAAGGAAGCGATTCCCAAACCTTCTATAACAAATCCATCACCTACAGAGAGATGAACCTGGAGAAGAGTCCCCCCAAGCAAGCTGGTTCTGGGGCTCTGTTCACAAACAGACCCCACAGAGCCACAACACCGCAACACAAATAGACCCAACCAAATCATAAGAAAACAAAAAGAAAATTACTTGACACATTAGAAAGAATTGACAAAAAAAAAGAGCAAACTTGAATGCTATTTGGCCCTAAACAGAGAGTACACAGTGGCAGAATACCTGACCAACGTGACTGACCCAAAATTAAGGAAATCTTTGACTATGTACAGACTCAGTGAGCATAGCCTTGCTATTGAGAAAGGTCGCTGTAGGCAGACCTGGCTCTCAAGAGAAGACAGGCTATGTGCACACTGCCCACAAAATGAGGTGGAAACTGAGCTGCACTTCCTAACCTCCTGCCAAATGTATGCCCATATTAGAGACACATATTTCCCTCAGATTACACTGACCCACAAAGAATTAGAAAACAAATCAAATTTTGATTAACTCCCATATCTATTGTGTGAAATACCACAGTGTGCAATCACAGCAGCAAGATGTGTGACCTGTTGCCACAAGAAAAGAGCAACCAGTGAAGAACAAACACCATTGTAAATACAACCTATATTTATGTTTATTTATTTTCCTTTTTGTACTTTAACTATTTACACATCATTACAACACTGTATATAGACATATGACATTTGAAATGTCTTTATTGTTTTGAAAGTTTTGTGAGTGTAATGTTTACTGTTACTTTTTTATTGTTTATTTCACTTTTGTTTATTATCTATTTCACTTGCTTTGGCAATATAAACATTTGTTTCCCATGCCAATAAAGCCCTTAAATTAAAGAGAGAGAGAGAGAGATATAAATAAAGCGAGGAAATAATGAACAAGGAAACATGTCCAATAACTAGTGTAAAACACATGACTGAAACTCAATGATTCCTCTATCCTACACATGAAACACTATAGGAAATCAAGTTCTGATCTTATTATGGAACATATTATAATGTGCACTTCATCCTAATGTCTTTCTAATGGCTTTATCACGATAAAGAATAGACAGTTGTGTGTGTGTGTGTCTGTGTGTGTGTTCCTTTCAGTATCCTGCCTTAGCCAGTGCCTCTTTGCCATGTGTCCCCAAAAATATCCCCCTCATCACAATGTCATTATTACAATGGTCATGTTGCCATGGTCACCACACACACACACACACACATACACACACACACACATACACACGCACACTTACTGGCAGTCTTTGTGGGTAGGTTTGTAGTAGTAGACCGGAACAACCGCCTCATATTTATGCTTCATCAATTCGTTCCCATTCTCCGCCATGAACTGAAACATACACACACGCACGCACAAACACCCACCCACACGCAAAGAAAGAGAGAAGTTGAGAGAGACAGAACAGACGGGCGGGTGAGTCATGATCGCATGTGTCATAACATGTATTAGCTAGACACAGACAGTTCCTTCCAACTTTTGAGTGGATTGTTTTGAATGTGATATACGCAGCATAACCATTCATTTGCTAGAGGATAATGCCCTATTCTTCAGACAGAGGATGGATGGAACAAAGCCTGTCTGAAATCATTTCATATACATATCAAGTTCATCACTGAGTTATGACTCAGTCATAAATGACTACGTATAGTCATGGATTCATACCTGGGTTCAAATACTATTTAAAATCTTTCAAGTACTTTGAGCGTTGGCTCTAGCCTGCCTGTAGTGACAGATAGGCGGGGTTTGCCATTTTAGGACTACTCTATCAGTCTGTTCAGCCAGGCAAGCTCGATCAAGCACAGATAAAGCATTTGAAATGATTTAAAATAGTACTGAACCCAGAGCTGATTGGATTTGAAGAAATGTATGTTAGAGAATATTCCCGTTTGGGGAATTTTGGTGAGCAGCTCACCTTTACTTCCTGGTCTTCCCAGCGGGAGAGGCTGAGGGATTTGACCTTCATTCCGATGTCGGGAATATTCCTGTGGATCCCGGAACATTGAACACAGATGAACACTCCTAAGGAACAGGAGCCCCAACTAGGATCTGATGGAGGCAAGGAGGGAGAGAGCGAGAGAGGAAGGGTAAGAACAGAGAACAACAGAGAGAGTTATGTGGTTTCATTGGGAGTTTGTGCTACTAGATCAAATGGAATACCTTTAGAAAAATCGACATTTCACATACAATACATTGGAATGCTTGCTTTGACCTTTGTCCTCTTGAGCAAGGAGCAGATTTCCTGTAGAGATCCAATGGTAAGGTGTATAGGACATACCTTCAGAGCAGATATGAAGGCAGTCAAGGAAGAGAAACCTTCATCTTGATTTAATATTTCTACTGAATGCCTTCCCTCTCCCTCGATTGGCTCATACCTGTGTTCCCTTTAGCTTGACCACACCTATCTTATCTACCTGACACACACTAGCGCAGGGCCAGCTACCAACCCACGGAGTGTGTGTGTGTGTGTATCTTTAACCTACTGCACCGTTTTATCCCCTATGACAATCTCAGTCAGTGTAGGCCACAGAAGCACTGCATTGGTCTACATTGCAGTAGGCCTAGACCTATAGGTCTGTTCTGTTCTAAATGATCCGGTAGCCTACAGTAGTGTTAACCTACAGAATGTCTTACTGTTGTTCCCTTTCATATCCTACTTTGTTTCATTCTGATAATGACATGATCATATCTAGAGTGCTGAGTAGGCCTGTTTCACATGTAGATGTGCCTGAATAACCAACACCCATTTCAAACTGTGGAGGAATCAAATTAAAAAAAGATTTTTAATGCTACTTAAAATTGCATGTTATCGCCCCGTGTATTGGGACCTTTAGGTACTAAACTGGCCTATTCCCCATACATAAATGAAATACTATGAGTGACTTCACGAGTGATTTGGCAGATGCCAAATCACTCGTGAATAATACGTTACGTATTAGTCTAGTCAGGGCATGTCTTGTCTAGGGACTTCCGCAGTATCCAGCATCTGCCCAGCATCCTTCTGTCCTCATGCCATTAAGATAGCTAACAAAATGGTTACACAGACTATCTAAGTAGACCTTTGTTTTTTGTTCTTATTTTTGTACTGTCTCTAAGCACACTCACAGGGCCCTACACACTACGCACACTGACACTCCAACACACACACAGTTTTTTACTAAAGACATGCCACTGACTTTGGTCAAAACATATTCACACAACAGTAGCTAAGATGGGGAGAAATCTGTCTATAATGAAGTGCTGTTCTGCCTTCTTAACCCTATCAACAAGGCAGGTCCTACAGGCCCTAGTTTTGTCGCATCTGGACTACTGTTCAGTCGTGTGGTCACGTGCCACAGAAAAAGGAGAATTGCAGTTGGCTCAGAACAGGGCAGCACTGCTGGCCCTTAAAAGTACATGGGGAGCTAACATTTATGATATGCATGTCAATCTCTCATGGCTCAAAGTGGAAGGGAGATTGACTTCATCGCTACTTGTATGAGAGGTATTGACATGTTGAATGCACCGAGCTGTCTGTCTAAACTACTGACACACAGCTCGGACACCCATGCATACCCCACAAGACAAGCCACCAGAGGTCTCTTCACAGTCCCCAAGTCCAGAACAGACTATGGGAGGCGCACAGTACTACATAGAGCCATGACTACATGGAACTCTATTCCACATCAGGTAACTGATGCAAGCAGTAGAATCAGATAAAAAAACAGATACAAAAAAAAACACCTTATGGAACAGCAGGGACTGTGAAGCAACACAAACATTGGCACAAGACACATGCATACACACACACACACACACACACTATACATACACATGGATTTAGTACTATATATATGTGGCAGTGGTGGAGTAGGGGCCTGAGGGCACACAGTGTTTTGTTAAATCTGTGAATGTATTTTAAAATTGTATAAACTGCCTTAATTTTGCTGGACCCCAGGAAAAGTAGCTGCTGCTTTGGCAGCAGCTAATGGGTATCCAAAATAACTACAAATACACTCACTCCATCATTTACTCACACACACATAATATGTACACACATTTATAGTCTACAAACACCCACTCTGATACAATTATCACATACGCTGCTGCTACTCTGTTAATCATATATCCTGATGCCTAGTCACCTTACCCATATACATATCTACCTCTATAGATCCAGTGTCCCTTTACATTATAATATGGTACTGGAACTGACCCTGTATATAGTATGCTTACCTCTATACATATCTACCTCTATAGATCCAGTGTCCCTGTACATTATAATATGGTACTGGAACTGACTGACCCTGTACATAGTATGCTTACCCCTATACATATCTACCTCTATAGATCCTGTATCCCTGTACATTATAATATGGTACTGGAACTGACCCTGTATATAGTATTCTTACCACTATACATATCTACCTCTATAGATCCAGTGTCCCTGTACATTATAAATATGGTACTGGAACTGACCCTGTATATAGTATGCTTACCCTTATACATATCTACCTCTATAGATCCAGTATCCCAGTACATTATAATATGGCACTGGAACTGACCCTGTATAGTATTCTTGCCCCTATACATATCTACCTCTATAGATCCAGTATCCCTGTACATTATAATATGGTACTGGAACTGACCCTGTATAGTATTCTTGCCCCTATACATATCTACCTCTATAGATCCAGTATCCCTGTACAAAAATATGCCCAAAAGATGTTGGCGTGGGTACGTGCTTACTGGGGTGTAGCCTACCATGTCAGCCTGATATGGAATTGTATGAATGCCCATCCATGTGGTAGGCCCACCGTTTGTAAAATTGGCTTTATAAGTCCTGATTCCTGTGACTAATCAATTTGTCTATTTAAGCTCTGAGTATCACCTACCCAACTTTATCAGTTGTTATCGTGAGCCTATTTGCAATGTGTCATGATCCATTGATCATGATAATTTAGCCCACGGGATGAAACTCCTGGCCAGCAGTTGTGACTAGCCTGATTGTCCATTCCATATTGTGCATTTTACTTTGACCTGTCCTGTTTTTAGGATATGTTGTTAACATGTCAGCAATTTTTTTTTTGGGGGATTGGGGTACTTTGTTATACATTGTATCTCCAGCTTGTAGGCTATAAAAAAGGCTACCATATGCTAAGTCTGTTACATGATTTATGTTAGAACATTTATTTTATGGAATGTTGGTGGAGCGCTGCATCGATGCATGTCTCCAACAGCACCATGGAGAAGCGTGCCGGGAGTGCTAGGATAAATATCTTGCCTCCCTGTTTTTGACAAAGTGGGCACTGCTTATCACAGATAGGCATCTGCGCTCACCTAAAAAGCACATAATTATGCCATTGGTTGGAAAATGTCATTGTTTTTTGGCATAATTATGGGAAGTTGTATGTGTTGTTGGAGGTGGGCCTTGGTCAGTTTAGCTCAGAAAATGCCACCCGTGACAATCTCCATGCATAGGCGGCCACCTAATCCCGCCTAATGAGCGGGCCGGTGTTATGCCGAAAATCTCCCGACAGATTTCTCCCCACCTTCGCGTTCTTCATTGTTGCGACTTGCTTGCTAGTTGAGATTTCTGCTCTTCACTCCGTTGTCAGTTTAGCCCACATTTCACTTATCTTAGTAGCAGAAAGCATTTTTGTCTGCAGTTTTCGGTTTGGCTATTTGTTTCAAGTGTATGTGGCGGTTCTATCTTGTATGGCGTCGCTCCTCCATGTTTAATATAACACACATACATGAATTATTAATTTCGGTTGCCTATCCTGACGTGAAGTTTGTTCTATAGAAAGTAGTTGACTCTGATGTGTGCCACAGAAAGTATTTGCACAACACCTGTTCAGCTCCTAACCTTAACCCCTAACAAATAGAGCTAGCTAACGTTAGCCACCTAGTTAACATTAGCCACAACAAATTGGAATTCGTAACATGTCAAGTTTAGCAAATTCGTAAAATGAACAATGAAAAGTCGATTTAAAATGCAAGTAGGCCTATTCTGCTCCTAAATTTCCCAGAGCAACTCAAATAGGCCTATAAAGTAGGCTAAATGTATTTTTCTACCTATACATGTCAGCGGCTGTTGCATGCCAACTCCCTCACCTAGAACGGCTAGGCTAGAAGGTTCTTTGCAGCAAAGCTATAATAACGTCAGTAGCAAATTTCTATTTACCAGGCGCGCCACAGTCTGCGCACGCGTCGTTCCCTGGCTTTTGAATGATCTCTTTCAAGAGACGAGAAACTCTCTCGTTCCCAGGCATTTCCAATCGTTTAGATCAGTCCTGAACCGTTTCTGAGAGAAGACAACCGAAAAATCACAGCATAAAAGTGTGTCTTCGGGTGGGTCACCGGCTCCCTACACACGCAGGTAGTAGCCTAAGACACGAACGGATGAGGTACACGCCAGACTCAACTGAAAGAAGAAGAACAATACACTTCCACTCAAATCGATTCTTCCGTTCGTTCCACTCAGTGAAAATCTTGCATGGTTCTCACCGCCCAACTTTAGTTTTGTGCGAACTCCCTGTCCTTGATAAAAAAGGATTTGTCACAACTTGTTGGTTGAGCCTCTCCTCTCCGACACCTTTCCGAGAGGGTGTGAGGGGAGGGAGCCTAACCTACACTCGGAAGTGAACTGCTGGTTTTGTTCAGACTTGCTGTTCCGCATAATTGTAGGCTGCTTAATCAGATAACGAAATTACTGTTCTCTAACGGTTGTAGTACCACATTCCACCGCTAGATGGTAGCAGCCCATAAGCAAGGAGAAGTCAGCGAATAGCTCAGTAGCGCTCCAAGGAAACCAAATAATGTTGAGTGTCTGTGGATTTGTTGTCCTTTTTTATGTCACTGTTTCGTATTGAGTGTAGGCTATTACAGGACTCTCTATTGCTCCTCTTACCTGTCCTTGCACCCTATCGATCGACAAGTGTGGTCATCGTGCTGAATCAACCGTGATGGAATCCCAGGTCGACAGTGTTGGAGAAGCTACTCTGAAAATATAGTTTACCAAGCTACCAAATAGGCTACTTCCCACTCAAAAAGGTTAAGATGCACTAAATCTACCCGTAATAAGAAAAATATGGCGTACTTAACATTTACATCCAAACTACTTCTTGAAAAATTATCATATCTAAATCTGAAATGTCAGACTACAAATTGCAAGAACAAGTCCCTCTGGGGTCAGATGTTCACATAGTCTATTAAACACAACTGTTTCAAGTGAGAATTAGGCAGGTCTTATGCTGAAAAATAAACAACATTATTCCCTACCTCACCCATATTTTATTTTTGCACCTCAGGGGTTTGTGGTATATGGCCAATATCTGCCTTGTGTCGTGCGTAAGAACAGCCCTTAGCAGTGGTATATTCCTTAATTAACTACTGAAAACACCTCTTAGATTTAAATTTAGTTCAACTACCACCAAGCTCATACAAAATGTGGTTACTAGTTGAACTACATGTTGTTGACTTCTCCCCAACACTGCAGGCCAAGATCCATGGCTCACATAGCCATGCCCCACCAATCCCAATGTATGTTCACGCACAATTGTATGTGAGGGACAGTCATAATATTGGTTATATTATTATTACCTACAACCTTATTCCTTTATTGGTACTGAAAGTAAATAATTCAATCTAGCCTATTTCTTTTGTTCAATCTGCGCCAAAGCACATTACAGCACAATACGCTAGAAAGTAGTTTTTTTGTATCTATACAGAGCCACTGGAGTAACTAATGGTTATTTAGTGAAAAAACTATATTTGTTGTGCAACATTTGTTATCGTTGAGCAGGAGGCGTCATGGCAATAAGTGAGACAAATGGGTTTTATTTAACGGGTAGATGAGCAAACCGGGCTTGACGTGACTTTGTTCTACCACACCGGATTTCCCCGGCGACAGCAAAGGCTAATGTTCCCCGCGGCCCATTACCGAAAGCTAATATGTCAAAAACGGGACTGAGTATAGGCTAGCGTTTTATCTTCGAGCCGCTGCCGCCTTCTGGAATGTAGAATGGAATTTAGATTTTGGATTCAGACCCGTAAAGATCCTTCTTACAGCTTTGGAATGGGTGGCCAGTAATAAACTGGTCCTGAACATCTCTAAAACTAAGAGCATTGTATTTGGTACAAAACATTCCCTAAATTCTAGACCTCAGCTGAATCTGGTAATGAATGCTGTGGCTGTTGAACAAGTTGAGGAGACTAAATTACTTGGTGTTACCTGATTGTAAACTATCATCAAAACATATAGGGGTTCCATAGCCGCAGGCAGAACAGTTGAAACTGGAGCAGCAGCACGAGGACAGCAAGGAGTCATCAGGCCAGGTAGTCCTGAGGCATGGTCCTAGGGCTCAGGTCCTCTGAGAGAAGAGAGAAAGAGAGAAAGGGAGAGAGAGAATTAGAGGGAGCATACTTACATTCCCACAGGACACCAGATAAGACAGGAGAAGTACTCCAGATATAACAGACTGACCATAGCCCCCCGAAACATATAAACTATTGCAGCATAAATACTGGAGGCTGAGACAGGAGGGGTCGGGAGACACTGTGGCCCCGTCCGACGATACCCCGGACAGGATATAACCCCATCCACTTTGCCAAAGCACAGCCCCCACACCACTAGAGGGATATCTTCAAACCACCAACTTACTACCCTGAGACAAGGCAGAGTGTAGCCCACGAAGACCCCACGGTACGACCACGAGGGGGGCGTCAACCCGGACAGGAAGATCACGTCAGTGACTCAACCCACTCAAGTGACGCACCCCTCCTAGGGATGGCATGGAAGAGCACCAGTAAGCCAGTGACTCAGCCCCTGTAATAGGGTTAGAGGCCAGTGGAATACCAGTGGAGAGAGGGGAACCGGCCAGGCAAAGACAGCAAGGGCGGTTTGTCACTCCAGTGCCTTTCCGTTCACCTTCACACCCCTGGGCCAGACTACTCTCAATCATAGGACCTAATCAGAGGGCTAATATTAATACTATGCATGCCAGTCTCTCTTAGCTAAGAGTTGAGGAGAGACTGACTGAGTCACTTCTTGTTTTTATAAGAAACAATAATGTGTTGGAAATTCCAAATTGTTTGCATAGTCAACTTACACACAGCACTGACACACACACTTACCTCACCCGGCCTGCCACCAGGGGTCTGTTCACAGTCCCCAGGTCCAGAACAAATTCAAGGAAACGTACAGTATTATACAGAGCCAGGAGTGCATGCAACTCCCTTCCATCTCATATAGCGCAAGTGAACAGGAAACCTGGTTTAAAAAAAAAAGAAAGCAACACCTCACGGCACAACGCCTCTCCCCCATGTGACCTACTTGTTGTGTGTATGTACTGACATGTATGTGGAATTGATAGATGCACACACACACTACATGTTAATGTTTTAAATGTATGTTGAATTGTAAAGTCCTTTGTCTGTAATGTCTTTTTCGTTATATGTCGGACCCCAGTAAGAGCTGTCGCTATCGCCGTCGGCTAATGGGGATCCTAATAAATCACATCACACCGCTGGGTTAGCCAGGCTAATTGATCCGGGTAAAAGTGTATGGACAAAATGTTGGAGGAGTTTTTTGTTGGCATGTCTGAAAGAGAGAGCGAGTATGAGAGTGAAAGAGAGAGAGAGAGAGAGAGCAGCAGATCTGTGAGTTAGGGACCAATTTTATTCATCTATTTTGTCTGTGTCATTTATTTCAGTTACTCAAGATCACTTCTCCTTGACGAGGCCATTAGACAATAGAGTTTCTGATTTGATTCTCTCTCCCTCCCTCCCTCCCTCCCTCCCTCCCTCCCTCCCTCTCTCTCTCTCTCTCTCCTCTTACACACATCACTGCATGTCATTTATATGCAAATGTTTTTTTGAGGCTTGCTGGGCATGACAGGGGCTGAATGCCGCTGCCTTTAGACCATTAGCACACAAGGCTGTCTGTGTTGCACTGACTAAGGCCTGGATTCAATCAGATCGAGCGTTAACCCGCGTTGGCAGACATCCGCATAGCTTCTGGTGTACCCACAAAAATCTGTCCCTCATACTGTATGTCTCTCCTTTGTTATAGCGTCACAATTCTTTCTCATATAGATTCAATTCTCCTTCACTCTCACACATACACCCCCACACACACACAGACACACACACAAATGACAATGGTGTTGGAGGAAATTAGATGTTTGGCTACGCTCCCCCTAATTAATCACAATAATAATACATGGGTTCATGGATTAAGCATGGTAATCCATTTGTAGGCCTACACACACACACACACACACACACACACACACACACACACACACACACACACACACACACACACACACACACACACACACACACACACACACACACACACACACACACACACTATTCAGACCCCCGCCATTAATTTCGTCACTGGCTTTCATGATGCATACAATATAACTGTTCTGTAATGTATCCCGCTAATGCCTGATGAGCCCATGTCACACCCATGTGAACCCCTTTAACCCACAACAATCACACAAGCTCAGAGCACCCGTTTTGTATTCATCCCGAGTGCCACACACTTCACAGTATCGTTGAGGGTTGAGATGATATTGATTACAGCCTGAACCCTCTGTCAAGCATTTCGCACTGTCGCTTATGATGATGGTGACTCGCAGTTGGAAGCAATGCTGCCTTCCACCGCCACGCCGTTCCTGACTTCAAATGCACAAACTGTCTAGGCTGAGACGGACGGCGGCAAATTTGTAGATTGCCTGAAGCTCATTTATTCTATCTCGCCTCGGTGGTTAAGAAAAACGCTTGGAGAGAGAGAAAGAAATAGATAGAGGGAGGGGGAGAAGGAGCACAAGAGAATCGCCTTGTTTCATTGATTGACTCCTCTATTCCGTTAATATGGATTGCCGCTCCGTATCAGCACAGTGCAGTTTGAACCGCACCCTTTCAACACAACACAATCATACATTTTCAGCACAAGCCCCTCGTGGGGGGGTTCTGTTTTCCCGCCATTCGCCAAGGATTGCCAGGAGAGCCCGCATGCTGAGGTGGTTTGTTCGCTGTGTGAAGGACGGAACACTCCTCTTCTTGTAAAACCTGAAGCTTTTCAAAGCTTTTCATGAAAGAAGATAAGGACATTGTTACATAGGCTAATGAACTCCCAGCGTACAGCTGGAGATGTCATGGAAGTGAAAAACCATAACGATGTTGAGTCTTTGATCTTCCTCATGAAATACCCAGAGGCTCCACCTCTGCCTGCTTATGGACACTATGCCTAGGATCAGTAGCCTAGCCTAACATAACGGGCTTGTTTAGGTGAATTGACTGTCCAAATTGCAACTGGCAGCATTTGTGTCGATGGAAAACAGTGGAGCAATAAAAGCATGACAAGAAAAGACAGAAGATGAAGCGCTGTGTTGGATATGTTCTGTAGGCCTAAAGTGTTGGAATGGGATTCTTGCTGATGTACTTGGTTTGACTAGATAGATAGGCCAGGGCCGGAAATGTTTTAGCCAAAACGATCATTATTTGGCTACTAATGCGGGCCTTGAGGAAAAACATGGGCAGGTGTGTTAGAAATGCACAGGACGACTTCTGGTCCCAGTCCGTCCCTGGGTCAGACTGTAGGCTGTAGCAAGCAGGTTAGCGTCTTGTTCTGGAGGAAGCTCTGCAGAGTGGTCACTAGCTGGCACAGCCACAAAGTCATAAAATCAGATTTTAAACCCAACCCTAACTTTAACCATTACCTTAACTATACTGCTAACCCTAATGCCTAACCCTAACCTTAAATACATTTTTAAATATAGCCAATTTTGACTTTGTAGCTGGCCCATTAAGTGGAAATCGCTCAGTTCTGCCTCCAGGACACGACTCATGAAAATAAACGTCAACCTGTGTATAGCAAGCAGTATGGGAGGATGGGGGTAGTAGAGCGATTTACGGATGGACAGATGAAATATTTGCCAGGCAATCCAGAGTGAGATGAATAGCTGTGTGAGGAAAGGGGGATGAGTAACGGAGGAGAATGACAGGACTAGATGAAGGTCAGTGACTCAGTGCCCATCCATCGTTCTACTCCTCCCTCTCCTACTTTGCCACATGACGAATGAAACAACCAAAACTCACACAGGTTGATGAAGAGGAATTTATTGAAGATCAGGCATACAACAGCTGTGTGTGTGTGCCTGTGTGCTTGTGCATCAGTGTGTGTGTGTGAGCACGCGTGTGCATCTGTGTGACAGTGTGAGTGTGTGTATACTCCCAACAGTGCATAATTAAATCAGAGCTCTGATCTCAGGCCGGGCAGACCGTGATGACAAGGTGAGAAATACAATTACAACTCTGACAGGGCGCATGAATGGGGGGGTGAGAGGGGGTGAGAGAGAGTGAGTGAGAGCGAGAGAGAGAGAGAGAGAGAGAGAGAGAGAGAGAGGTGGTGAACCACATATGGACTTGTATTGAACTGTATGGTGTACAGGACTGTGATCTGAACCACAGACAGATTTAAAGAAACACAATGAAAGAGGGAGTGAGCAAAATAATGACATAGAGAAGATGAAGAGGTGAAATAGAGAACGTCATGGAAACAACAGTTTGACTCCAACCGCTTGGGCTCCAGAACTCTCCTCCGGTTGTCATAGTGAATGATCAACTGTTTCTGAGTAAACATTTTCCCTATTTGAAACTGAAAGACCTTGATCATGATAGAAATGTTTGTTTACAATCAATCCCTTAGACAGACTTGAAAAGAGACCACTCTAAATATGTTTGGATTTCTGTGTTTGTTTTTGACAGACAGAGAGACTGGAGAAGGACAAAGTGCGCAGCAGGTAACCGAATGAACGGATAAGAGAGAGAGGTAAAGAGAGAGACAGAGACAGGGAAAACGAGAGAATGCACAGAACCACCATGCTCACCCCTCTGCACACACACACACACACACACTTGAAGTAAATCCTTCATCGCACATTACTCTATTTACGTAGCCTTCATTCCATGTCATATCCAGCATTCCTATTTGTTTGTTCATCCATGATCATGGACCGCTTACGCAGTAGCTAGGTGTACAGTGGTGTGTGTGTTAAGCCCACAAATGGATTAGCATGCTTCATCCGTGAACCCATGCATTATTATGGTGATGTGATTAAACAGGGTTGTATTATTGTGAGCGTAGCCTGACATGCTGTCTAACACACCATTTGTATTAGAGATCATGTAGAGCTAGTCAAAGACTGCTTTCCAAATGGCACCCTATTCCCTATTATGTGCACTACTGACCACAGTCTTAGAAAAAAGGGTTCCAAAAGGGTTCTTCTGCTTTCCCTATCGGAGAACCCATTTTGGTTCCAGGTAGAACTCATTTGGGTTCCATGTAGAACCCTTTTTTCTTTAGAATCTACATGGAACTCAAAAGGGTTCTACCTGAAACCAAAAAGGCTACTTCAAAGGGTTCTCCTATGAGGACAGCCGAATAACCCTTTAGGTTCTAGATAGCACCGTTTTGTCTAAGAGTGCAGGACACATAGGGTTCTGGTCAACAGTAGTGCACCACTATAGATGGAATAGGGATACCATTTGGTACGCAGACCACGTAATCTACTCACTACCTCTCCATCTATGTCTTCAAGTGTCATCATTAAACATTTCCACCAACACCATGTGTATTAGAAATAATATATATCTGGTCCAAGTAATCATCTCAATGCAGCCAGTTCATCATTGTCATATATATCATTGTCATATATGTACCATTGTCATATATGTTTCATTGTCATCTGTGTAAAGCTATATTAACATGTGTGAAAGCAAAGGCTGTGACACAGAGATCCAATTACTTAGATTCTATACGTAATTCTGTGGGCTGTGACAAGTTAAGTGTTGGAATGTCGGAATCATGACGACAGAACAATGTAATAGATTATATTCCGGAATAGAATGTTATACAAAGGGTGTGTTGTCTTCTATAGAGTCTGTCACACATTAACATGTATTAACATCTAACAATGTCTGAAATCAGTATGTGGTCTCTACACCTCCTACACAGAAAACACAAGGGGGAAATGTCGTGAATTTGCCAAGCTTTTTGCTAGCGCTGTCAAAGAGAAATGGAAAGTCAGTGGGACATGGGTTAATCCTTAATTGGTGCAGGGCAAGTTAACGCGAGGGGTTAACAAACTGAGTTAACGAACGTACAAAAGAGCAGCGATGAAGTCGGAGCACGAGACAAGGAGAGGGTGTCAAGAATGAAGTGAAGTTCAGGTTTAAACTAGACTAGTTTGAGGATTGTATTTATGACTGTTCTTGGATTTTAGTCCTTGTTAAATTATATAATTTATCTGACAGAAAAGGAAAAGTAAAGGGCCTCGGCTTCTTCTTTGACAGGATGTGCTCAAGGGGTTTCTCTCTCAACACCCTCATTCATTGAGAGAGAGAGAGAGAGAGAGAGAGAGAGAGAGAGAGAGAGAGAGAGAGAGAGAGAGAAAGAGAATGGAAGAGAATTAAAGAACTGATTAAATGTGGGAGGGAGAGAAAATTAGAGAAAGAGAAAAAAAGCTGAGGAAACGAGTGGGAGAGACAAATAGAGAGGAAGAGAGAACGAGAGATATATATATAGAGAGAGAAAGAGAAAGAGCTGAGAAAATTAGAGAGCTAGAGAATGAGAAAAAAAGAAACAGACAGCTTAGGCAATGAGGGAGAGAATAGGGGAGGGGCAGATAGAGAGAGAAATTAAACGAGGGAGAGATAAAGAGAGAAATTAAACGAGGGAGAGACAGAGCGAGAGAAAGAGCTAAGAAAATGCATCACAAGCACTGCTGCAAAAACCAGCCATTCTTCAACACCGCAACAGTGCTCCCTGGTCATCTATCCATTTACCTTCATTTACCCTCCTTCTCTCCTTTTTATCTCTCCATTCTTCATCTCTCTCTCCCTGGTCATCTATCCATTTACCTTCATGTACCCTTATTCTCTCCTTTTTATCGCTCTCCATTCCTCATCTCTCTCTCTGTCTCTCTCTCTCTCCCCCTCTCTCACACACACACACCCACACAAACTTCCCTCCCTGTCTTCTTAACATTGGCTTGTTTATCACCTCTCAATCTTCTAGCCCATGAACGTTTTGTTATGGTGTGTGTGTTTGTGTGTGCGTGTGTTTGGAACAGTTTGACATTTGGGTTTTGATGCCTGGGCCCAAGCTGAAGCAGCTGTCACTGCCAGCCAGTGCAACAACCTGCCAGAGCAAGTATGTGTGCATTGTGTGTCTCCATGTGTGCGTCTGTCTGTGTGTGATGTCAGGTAGACTACTGGCAAGGTTTCCCTCTATTTCTCTCCGTGACTGAGCCACTGGAGCAAATATACAACACTCATCTTCACGGCCACCCACCTATCCAGCCTGATCACTAGAAGCGATTTCAGAACGATTTCAGACGTCTGAAAAGGTTCTGAGAACGGTGATATATGCCTTCCTCTGTGCTTCTTACAAAAGAAGACAAACAATTGCCCAGCACTAGACACAACCTCATGATGCTGGATCCAGAGCACGCTTCTTAGACCACTGCGCCATCACAGTTTTACAATGCTTTGGCAAGCCGCGACAAACATTGATGAAACTTGATGGCAATAGCGGGTCGTTTTTAATTGTCACTGTGTCTCTCTCTCTCTCTCTCTCTCTCTCTCTCTCTCTCTCTCTCGCTCTCTCTCTGTGTCTCTCCTCTCTTTACCCCAGTCTCTCTCTTTCTGTCACTGTGTCTCTCCTCTCTTTACCCCAGTCTCTCACTCTCTGTCACCGTGTCTCTCCTCTCTTTACGTCAGTCTCTCGCTCTCTGTCAGTGTGTCTCTCCTCTCTTTACCTCAATCTCTGGCTCTCTGTCACTGTGTCTCTCCTCTCTTTACCTCAGTATCTCTCTCTCTGTCACTGTGTCTCTCCTCTCTTTACCTCAGTATCTCTCTCTCTGTCACTGTCTCTCCTCTCTTTACCTCAGTATCTCTCTCTCTGTCACTGTGTCTCTCCTCTCTTTACCTCAGTTTCTTGCTCTCTGTCACTGTGTCTCTCCTCTCTTTACCTCAGTTTCTTGCTCTCTGTCACTGTGTCTCTCCTCTCTTTACCTCAGTCTCTCTCACACACAAACACTAAATGAAATAAATCCCTTTTGCATACTTTCCCTCGCTCCTCCTCTCCCCCGAGACCCTGCCGTGTCTCTATCACAATTTTCCTGATCCATCTACCGTGGCCACATTATTATTAAGTTAGACTAACAACATCTCAGCGGACCTGACAAATACTGACCCCATCTCTCCTGAACCAATCACACTCACTAGACAAGAGGGGACCTGCCACATAGTGACCCCATCTCTCCTGCGCCAATGAACCACAGTGAGAGTGACGACACCAATCAGTCGCCTTTCCTCCGCATATGATTATGAGTCATCACCTCATCACCCATGACCAGAATCTACTTTAAAAGCACTCCACGTTAATTACTGTAGTGAAGCTGTATCTAGCAGGCAGACACACACACACACACACACAGGAATGCACACACACACACACAGGCAAGAAGGCAGACACATAAAGGCACGCTCGCACAAACACACTGTGTTTCACACACACACACATTCACACCAAAGGTTCAATTGTCACACTTTATATGTGTGTGTGTGTGTGTGTGTGTGTGTGTCATTACTTCAGTGTGTGGGGCAGTAAATACGATGTGTACACTTATGTTAAGAGTGAGGTGTTAGCCTGTGCTACAGAGGTCAAAACACACTATTCATTGCAGAATTGTGAGGGAGTTTTTTATTGAATCAGTTGTGAGATGGAGGACATTAGGGGATGGTTATGTTGTATTGTCCTCCTCCCCCCCTTCCCCCTATATCTGTTATAATACTATTACCCCTCCACATGTTATTTAATTTAGGCCTACTAGAATTGAATCAACAAAATAGATTCACCTTTTACACATTACCTTTTTGTACAGATCAAAATCATCTTGTCAACATTTACTTAGCAATAGATACTATGAACCCAATGTACTGGAACTTTAAACCATATCATAGCCCTAACTCCAAAGGATAATGTTGAAAGACATTGATTTTGCAGGCACTGTAGCTGCACACCAAGTGACATAGTAATGAAACAGAATTACATAGTCAAACTTCATTTCATTTTTCTTATCATCATGACACTCGCAGAGTGGTGGCTGCCGTCTTGGATTTAAATTGTCAAAGCCTCAGGAGGGGGTGAGGAAAGGCAAAGAGCCCTCAAATTCAACTCTGGACCTCCAAACCAGTACCAATTTTTTCATTCTTCCCCATCAGGGACTGAATTAGACCTGGGACACCAGGCGGGTACAATTAATTATCAGGTAGAATAGAAAACCATCAGGCTCTGGACCTCGTAGAGTAAGAGATGACATAGACCATTACAATATAGTACAGAGTAATGAAACAGCCAGCCTTAATTTACTTGATCTATATTGTGTGAGAGGCAGTGATTACATTATGTAATTCATGCTACACTCTTGGACATGATTACAATAAATTAAAGGTCCTGCATCTTAATCGTTCTTGTGAGTCTTTAACGTTTCTGAGAGACTCTCGAACGCCATCAATGTGTTATAGCTCCTTAAAGAGAGATTTCTACATCCGCGTGGATTATAGATCCTTAAAGAGAGATTTCTACATCCGCGGGGATTATAGCTCCTTAACTACCTTGGGAGCAGTAGCGCCCCACTCCCGACACTACCCGGTGAAATGTAAGGCGCCAAATTCTAAATCCAAAAGTTGAATTATTAAACATTATCAATATACAAGTGTTGCATAGTCATCCTTTAGCATAAATGCATAAACCAGTGCGGTTCACACAAAACCCATATCACAGCAAAAACAAATCCCTTACCTTTCGAAGAACTTCTGCTGAGGGCTTCCCAAGTGTCCAACGAAGACATCCAATGATTCTTTTGTTAGAAAAAGTCATTTATTATATCCATAAATCTCCGTTTGGTTGGCGCGTTATGTTCAGAAAATCCAACGTCGAATCGCCCATTGAAACGTGAAGAGAACGCGTTCAAATATACCTATAAACTTTTCCTAAACAAATAAAAGACCAGTTATAATGCATCCTTAGCTATCCTTTTATGAATATTAGCGATAATATTTCACTCGGATGGTAACCTAAACGTTATGAAAGGAAAATACAGTGGGGCGCGCATACGGTCTCGCGCCCGTAAAATCTTGTTGACATCTGAGCTCCCTTGACCATTTCCTCTTCCTATCCGTTTTGCTTACTCCTATCAATCCCAGACTCTGTATAAAGACTGCAGACATCTAGTGGAAGCCATAGGTACTGCAGTCTCAGTCCTGGTTAAAATAAAAATGAATAGGCACCCTGGAGAAGAAGGTCAAGTACAAAAAAAACTGCAAATCTGGATGGATTTTCCTCGGGTTTCCGCCTGCTATATCAGTTCTGTTATACTCACATACATTATTTTAACACTCTTAGAAACTTAAGAGTGTTTCCTATCCAATAGTACTAATTATGTGCATATCCTATTTTCTTTGGGAACACCAGACTCTCCAAAACTGTCACCTACGCAGTCGCTCCCTAAGAAGTTAAAGAGAGATTTCTACAGCAGCGTGGATTATAGCTCCTTAAAATAAAGAGAGATTTCTACATCCGATAGGTTTGATTCTACTGTGCATAACAGAACAAGATCATCCCCACTGTAACGCCATATCATTAGCTTCAACACATGGCAATTTTAGTCTTCCTCCCATCCTGTTCTGTTTGACTCTACATACAGTGCCTTGCGAAAGTATTCATCCCCATTGGCGTTTTTCCTATTTTGTTGCATTACAACCTGTAATTCAAGTGGATTTTTATTTGGGTTTAATGGAATGGACACACAAAAAATAGTCTAAATTAAAAACAGAAAAGTGGTGTGTGCATATGTATTCACCCCCTTTGCTATGAAGCCCCTAAATAAGATCTGGTGCAACCAATTACTTTCAGAAGTCACATAATCTGTCACATGATCACATAAGTGTCACATGATCTGTCACATGATCTTAGTATATATACACCTGTTCTGATAGACCCCAGATTCTGCAACACCCCTAAGCAAGGGGCACCACCAAGCACGCGGCACTATGAAGACCAAGGAGCTCTCCAAACAGGTCAGGGACAAAGTTGTGGAGAAGTACAGATCAGGGTTGGGTTATAAAAAATATCAGAAACTTTGAACATCCCACGGAGCACCAATAAATCCATTATTAAAAAATGGAAAGAATATGGCACCACAACAAACCTGCCAAGAGAGGGCTTAAAGAAATTGCTTAAAGAAAGAAATAAGCAAACACGTTTGGTGTTTGCCAAAAGGCATGTGGGAGACACCCCAAACATATGGAAGAAGGTACTCTGGTCAGATGAGACTAAAATTGAGCTTTTTGGCCATCAAGGAAAATGCTATGTCTGGCGCAAACCCAACACCTCTCATCACCCCAAGAACACCATCCCCAATCCAATTGAGAATCTGTGGTATGACTTAAAGATTGCTGTACACCAGTGGAACCCATCCAACTTGAAGGAGCTGGAGCAGTTTTGGCTTGAAGAAAGGGGAAAAATCCCAATGGCTAGATGTGCCAAGCTTATAGCGACATACCCCAAGAGACTTGCAGCTGTAATTTCTGCAAAAGGTGGCTCTACAAAGTATTGACTTTGGGGGGGTGAATAGTTATGCACGCTCAAGTTTTCTGTGTTTTTGTCTTATTTCTTGTTTGTTTCACATCTTCAAGGTGGTAGGCATTTTGTGTAAATCAAATGATACAAACCCCCCAAAAAGCTATTTTAATTCCAGGTTGTAAGGCAACAAAATAGGAAAATGCCAAGGGGGTGAATACTTTCGCAAGCCACTGTACATCAGGAGCAACACCATACCCTTGTAACGCTCTGAGAATGTCAGAAATAAGCAATAAGGCCCGAGGGGCTGTGGTATGTTGGCCATACACCACAAACCCCCGAGGTGCCTTATTGCTATTATAAACTGGTCACCAGCGTAATTAAAGCAGTAAAAATACATGTTTTGTCATACCCGTGGTATATGGTCTGATTTACCACGGCTGTCAGCCAATCAGCATTCAGGGCTCAACCCACCCAGTTTATAATCATTATTAAACATTTGTGGCGAGGCTATATAGATTCCTTCCCCACCCCACTATCACCATCCCTTCAGTTTATCTTTTATTTCAAATTAAAATTAAAATTAGAAGTGAAACTTTTTAATTCCCTATTAGAAGATACAGTATACTGTATAAATAGAACCATGTCTGACTCATTGAGTTAGCTTATGGGCTGTAACAGATAGCAGTCACTGGATGGCACGTGTGTTTTCCGTGTCTTTGGGTTTCTTTAGGTCTTGACTAGGATCTGCTTTTGCTGCTTTTAAAGGCCGACGCTTGTCCAATTATTCATGGAGCAATTTCATTAACATACGTTCAGACATTTGTGCCTGTGCTTAAATGAATGTGTGAATCTGTGTACGCATGCATCACACATACAAATGACAAATACACTGCTAATAAACACTCTTGAAACTCATAAACAATTTCAATGTATTTTTATTTTCATACAATACGTTTTACAATGGAGTCAGGTACTGCAGCAAAGGTATCAAGGAAGGGTTTGGGAAGAGGGACGACACGGGTTTAACATTCTAGTTTTCTTTCTCTTCTTTCTAACATCTCTTCTGTTCTATTCTAGTGGGAAATTACCATGGTTTATATTGCCCACCTGGCTTGATATTTACAATACATTTTACACAAGTTCATCATTCAATCTTTATACCTCTTCATTATTGCACAGTTTCAGTTTGGTGAACAGAAAAGAAGCGATGAAAAAAAACAGTTCCTTTTGCTGTTCAATTGTACAAAGTAATATTAAATCAGATACAGTATGCTGTGTCAATGTTTTCATATGTTCACAATTATTGGACCTTTTAATAAACTGGACATGACAACTTTTAACAGGGGAGGAGTCATAGTTTAGGGCTCAAAATGCGTTCTTCCTTTCTAGGGAGTTTTTCCTAGCCACCGTGCTTCTACATCTGCATTGCTTGCTGTTTGGGGTTTTAGGCTGGGTTTCTGTAGAAGCACTTGGTGACATCTGCTGATGTAAAAAGGGCTTTATAAATACATTCGATTGATTGATTGAGGAAGTGGGAAGACGAACAGGAAGAGAAAATAGAAACAGATTTGAACAGCGAGCACAAATACCTCATACCGCACATAGGAATAATGCCTGAGGCTGATCATGAGGTTTGTTGATGTTGTTAGATAGAGGTGATTGGTTGAAAAAGGTGTTGTGCATATGACGTTATTATGGAGCCCTTTCAATAATCTCTGCCTTAATAAACAACCTCCTTCCACTAATACACCGTTTTAATACACCCTTCAATATGTCATCATTCCCTAAACATAGCAGCACTGGACTAGGCATACATACAGTACAGAACATTGGCAATGGTAATATTGTGTATGTTAATCGATATATAACTATAAATCTCTATAAAGCTAATGCTGACATTCCATATTCTACCCTACATTCTATTTCTCCTCTCATTATCATAAGCCTCCTCCATCTCTCTCTCTCTCTCTCTCTCTCTCTCTCTCTCTCTCTCTCTCTCTCGACAATGGTCAATGTGCAAAAGTGTGGGACATGATGATTGACAAGATAAACAGATAATATGATGTCGTACAGTCCTTCAAAGTGTAAGTAATGATAATGGCGAAAATAAGATGGAAATGGTATAATGTGGTACAGTCCTTAAAGGAAACTCAACTTCAACAACCTGGACAGCTGAAATGTCAATCGCAATAAAAGTGAATAACATTTAGTAGTGTTCGATGAAATACCATCTTGGCTGCCAGCCAGTAACGGTGGAGTGTGTGTGTGGACAGGGTGCATCCACCACAAATTGTGTCTGATAAGCCAAGTGCGATTGGGTACAAGACAAAGAATGTGGCACCAATACGCATTGCTTTTGAGCGGCTTGATTCGATTTTGCAATCCAACACGACTGGGCCGGACTCTTTCTCTCTTTCTCTCTCTCCCTCTATAAACTATTTCCTCTGATTCCACTTCCCTACAAAATAAATAGTTATCCAATTGTGGATGTGCCATTGACCTATCTTAGAAAAAACACATTCAGATGGATTCAGGAAGATCATCATGAGGATGGGGGAGGAGGGGTGACAGAAACGGAGGAGTACATGGGTAGAGGAGAAGAAGGGGGAGAGAGGAGTGAAGGGGTTGAGGGGAGAAGAATAGTATGTTCTTTCACTCACATCTTCTTTAGCACCTACAGTTGAAGTCGGAAGTTTACATACACCTTAGCCAAATACATTTAAACTCAGTTTTTCACAATTCTTGACATCAAAGTCCCGGTCTTAGGTCACTTAGGATCACCACTTTATTTGAAGAATGTGAAATGTCAGAATAATAGAGAGAATTATTTATTTCCGCTTTTATTTCTTTCATCACATTCCCAGTGGGTCAGAAGTTTACATACACTCAATTAGTATTTGGTAGGATCAAACATTTCGGGTAGCCTTCCCAAGCTTCCCACAATTGGTTGGGTGAATTTTGGCCCATTCCTCCTGACAGAGCTGGTGTAACTGAGTCAGGTTTGTAGGCCTCCTTGCTCACACACGCTTTTTCAGTTCTGCCCACAACTTTTCTATAGGATTGAGGTCAGGGCTTTGTGATGGCCACTCCAATACCTTGACTTTGTTGTCCTTGAGCCATTTTGCCACAACTTTGGAAGAATGCTTGGGGTCATTGTCCATTTGACCCATTTGCGACCAATCCTTAACTTCCTGACTGAAATCTTGAGATGCTGCTTCAATATAGCTATATCATTTTCCTTCCTCATGATGACATCTATTTTGTGAAGTGCACCAGTCCCTCCTGCAGCAAAGCACCCCCACAACATGATTCTGCCAACCCTGTGCTTCACGGTTGGGATGGTGTTCTTTAGCTTGCAAGCCTTCCCCTTTTTCCTCCGAACATAACGATGGTCATTATGGCCAAACAGTTATATTTTTGTTTCATCAGACCAGAGGACATTTCTCCAAAAAGTACGATCTTTGTGCAGTTGCAAACTGTAGTCTGGCTTTTTTTATGGCGGTTTTGTAGCCATTTCCTTGCTGAGCGGACTTTCAGGTTATGTCGATATAGGATTTGTTTTACTGTGGATATAGATACTTTTGTACCTGTTTCCTCCAGCATCTTCACAAGGTCCTTTGCTGTTGTTCTGGGATTGATTTGCACTTTTCGCACCAAAGTATGTTCATCTCTAGGAGACAGAACGCGTCTCCTTTCTGAGCGGTATGACGGCTGAGCGGTATGACGGCTGCGTGGTCACATGGTGTTTATACAATATACTATTGTTTGTACAGATGAACGTGGTACCTTCAGGCGTTTGGTAATTGCATTTTCCAATTATGTCAAGCAAAGAGGCACTAAGTTTGAAGGTATGCCTTGAAATACATCCACAGGTACACCTACCATTGACTCAAATGATGTCAATTAGCCTATCAGAAGCTTCTAAAGCCATGACATAATTTTCTGGAATTTCCCAAGCTGTTTAAAGGCACAGTCAATTTAGTGTATGTAAACATCCGACTTCAACTGTGTTTTACTGTAGAAACCATGACAACCACTATACTGCATTATCTAATTATGTTGACCATGCAGGCATCAGAGCAGGGTAGAAGAGTGAATATTGTGTCCACTCCCTATGCCAGAGGACTGACCAAGTCAACACACTCTCTACTCTCCACTCAAGTTCTTGGAGATGGAGTTAGTGACAGTACAGCCTATCCAAGGTGCTTATGGCACAGTCACAGTCACAGCAATAAACTCACAGTCAGTAGCCTAGACATTTGTTCTACAGATTTACTGCTGTGTGTGTATGTGTATGTTTGCGTGTGTGTGTGTGTGTGTGCGAGCGCGCTGCAGTCAACCGATGTTTCTGAGCGACTCATTCATTTGAGTCGTTATTTTTAACAAGTCCTTTTACTGACTCGAAGGCATTTCTGAGTGACTCATTCATTTAAGTCGTTGGTTTGACCTGCTGGCCTCAATCAGTCCTACAGCAAGAGGAATGATGTGCTCCTCTGGTGACTCAGGAGACGCGCTGCGACCCACACCTGTCTGTCATATATCAACGCAGGCTAAACAGATCACGCTGCAGGCAGCGTAGAGAAAACAAAGACATCGGAACTGATAAATGATCACATGGTGCAAGAATGACCGCAATTCATTGATTATTGAATGTTACGATGGACACTGCTTTGTAGAACCAAAAACATGCACAGCCTCTGCTCAACAAACTCAAACTCAAAAATCGTTTGGAGGGCAGCAGTTTGCAAACGATATTGTGCTGATCACCCTCACGGCAGCCAAGCAAAGCATTCCACCAAGAGTCGTTCACAATCTAGTCCAGTTGCAATCTAGGCCGCTTTGGGCATTACTGACTCAAATGAATGAAACAGGTGGAAAGATTTGTCTTTTTGGCTGAACAAGTCGAAACACACACACACACACACACACGATGTGCGTGTGATGTGTTTATGACTACAGACAATAGCATGACAGGTGACAACACACAGAAACACACGGGTTGACATGTGAAAGGTTCGGGGAGAGTGGAGGGGGAAATACTCAAAGGACTATATGAATTCTCTACCTCAACGTCTCTCAAACAGACAAATCCCACTCATTCCAAAACCATTTCTCATGTGGAAGAAGAGATGTTCACAGACACACACATCAATCTTCTACCACTGTTTCCCTCTTTAAGCTTTACAGATCACATTGTCATGAACATGTCTCCTTCCCTCACGAGTGTCTGATTGCGGCGCGACAGAGGGAGAGGAGAGAGTGACAGAGAGAGGAGAGGGAAGGAGACATTTTCATGACAATGGGATCTGAGAAAATGAGCCATGAGAAATGGTTTTGAGAGAGAAAGAGTTAGTTGCTGGTTGAAAATAAATCAATGGGTTTATCAATATAATATTGTTCATACAGTACCAGCACTATGTAAACACATGGAGATTCCTGAGTTAGCCTGAGCTAGGCTACTGACCCCTTTTCTTATTCCAAACAAAATGGCCGCTGTTGTGATTGATGGGTTCGTCCTTTAAGACTGAGCACAGATAGATTATGATGGTGACACACACACACACACACACACACACACACACACACACACACACACACACACACACACACACACACACACACACACACACACACACACACACACACACACACACACACACACACACACACACACACACCCACGTGTGGTTGCGCACACACACGGATGCACACACACTCACACTCTCCCCCTTCAACCTCAATCAGACACACACTGACACCACACATAGACCAGATGAGAGAGGAAACCTCATCAATAATGACAATAATTTGCTTTCCATTATATTTCTCTTCACTGTGGTTTCAGTAATTGAAATAGAGGAGGGGATATCAAGTATCTTATTGGGCTGTAGTAATACCAATTTGACTGCCTATTAGGCTAATGAAAAGCACACACCCACACACACACACACACACACACACAGTACTCATTAACTCCTTGCACCATTCATGTACAGTACTTTAGGCGACGGAACGTGGTCCTTATATGGTCATAAACCCTAAACCTAGATAAGGAAATAGGCTGGTAATTGCATGTCTTCATCTACAGGCTCTTCGTTGTCATTCACCTAAACAAAGACTCGGAGACAGCAAAACAAAACACATGTAGCCACTTCAGTGATTAATTGCTATCTGAGCCAGTTTCTAAAACCCACTAGTGTTGCATTGCAATATATTTTTTTTTGAGAAATTCCAATTAAATTGAGAGAGTTCTTATCTTCTTATTTCTGTAAACAATTCTATCAAGTAGTAATGCGCTTCAGTTTGGTCTTGTGTGTGTGTGCATGTACGTTATAATCCACATTCGCCAACAAAACATGAACCATTTATTGAATCACATTATGTTCCCACATGAATGCATTCTCTACAGTTCGTATTCATTTCTCATTTCCCCACTTTGTTGTGAAAACTGCTTTTGGATTATGAAGCGTGAATAGATTCATCCCACCTTTTATACATTATCATTTCAAAACCACGCAGAAGGTTTAATTCAACAGAACACAGAATGAAGACCATCACATAAAGGTGAAAACTGGAATATTTGTTTTTGAAAATCAGTGATATATTCCCATTGATTTGAGAAGACCAATCAGACTGTAGCTTTAAATCAGCCTATTGTATCACACTATGTAAAGTCGTCTGAACTCCATCCATTATAACCAATGGGACATGTGTAGTCTATAACAGGTGCCTACCATCTTAATTAGTGTTCAATTAAGTCAATGTGACGGCTCAATCTGTCTGTCAGACGAAAGTCACATCACCTCTACGCTACTTGTCAAGCTAAATCAATCAAGACACGCTAGATAACAGGTTAGCGTTAGCCACAGCACTAACAGTGTAGGGAGATGGGGACGTTGGCTTGAATGATGTTTAATTACTGTTGACACATTAGGACCCCACGGGTGGTCTTGTCACTGCCTGTGTTCAAATGGCAGGTGAATAGACACCTCCATATGCTGCGTTGCTACCGAAGGGTCCTATAACTGAGTGACACACACAGCAATGACAGCATGAATTCACACATCACATGCACTGTCTCCCCCCCCGCTCTCTTTCTCTCCATCCCTCTCTTTACTCTGAGGTGATGGCACTTTGCACAGTGTTAAACTGCATATCTATTCCATTACATCAATGTGAGAGAAGAGAGAACCTGTGTATCCTGAGGGTGACAACTTCAAAGGACTATCCCTCCCTCCCTTCCTCATCCCTCCCTTCCTCCTCCCTCCCTCGCTCCCTCACTACCTCGCTCCCTCCCTCCGTGTATCCCAGATGTCCATACGCACCCAGAACATGATTCAACATCAACCCTCTCCACAGCTGGCCAACATCTAACAAGCTAAGGCTGGGGCCATGCCAGCGAAGGTGTGTGTGTGTCTGTGTGTCTGTGTCTATGTCTATGTCTATGTCTATGTCTGTGTGTGTGTGTGTGTGTGAGTGTGTGTATACACACTACACACCTATCACCATCACCATCCTTTCACTCTCATTCATCCCTATTCATTCCTATTCTTCCTTCTCTTGTGTTAGTCTGATCAAACACACCTAGTAACCTTTGTGCTTCTCTCTGTCTCTCTGTCTTCATCTAATTCAATAGAATGTGAGTACAGTACATCAAAGGTTGTAGATTGCTGTGGACAGCTGTGTGTTAGTGTTTGTGGTTAAATGCCTGTTCACGTATGCAGTCTTTTGATCAGACAGGTTCTCTCCAGGGGGGAGGAGGGAGCCGCAGGTGTACCAGTGTATCAAGCTGTGTGTGTGTGTGTGTCTGTATGTGTGTGTGTGTGCGCGTGTGTGTGTCCATGTGCGTGCGTGTGTGTGTGTCCGTGTGTGTGTGTGTATCCGTGTGTGTGCGTGTGTGTGTCCGTATGTGTGTGTGTGTGCTTTTTGAGCAGTCTGGTTCTCTCCAAGGGAGGTAAGCCCCAGGTGTACCAGAGTTACAGACTTGTCCCAAATGGCCCCCTTTTCCCAATATAGTGCACTACTTTTAACCTCAGGGTATTATAGGGAATAGAGGGCCAAACTTTCAAACTTAGAGGACGAGACCCAGTCACAGAAAGCTAGTGTTGTTAGCACTTAATAGTGTTTGAATGAAGGCTAGGCTAGGCTAGCTGATAATGTGCATGTTGCTGCTGAATACCAAGAAACCCACAGGAAAGATTGTGACTAGGATCAATGACTTTCATCATCTATTTTTTTCTTCAATTGCATCCGTTTTCTACAATGGTGTAGTAGGCCATATTGAGAGCAGAGGGACGAGAATTCACAAACACACACACTCATTCAAACAGACAAACACACCTGCTGCTAAGAGTCATATGCTTCTCTTTGATACTGATTGATGTCAAACACACTCTAGTGTTAGAAGCTGTGTGAGGAAGACTGTGATGCTACTGTTCATCATTTAAGACACTAAACAGTGAGACACGGCTCTGAAGACAGCAGGACATGAAAAGCAAAGAAAAGAGAGGGGGGAAAATTAAATATAAAATAAACTGCCATCTGATATATCTCTGTGAGACTAAACAGCATCTAATCTGACGTGAAGAGATAAGAGACGTGTTCATTTCAGATACAGTATCAAAGGCTTACTAAACAGCCGGTTGGTTGAATAGCAGCCTTTTGTAGTAAACAACGTCTCTTCTGGCCTCAAATCTTTTGAAATGTCTGAGAACAAAATATGCTTGAACATATGTAGTCTTGTCAAGTTTGTATTTTAACATGGTGTTAGTATCATGGAATGATAAGGTGCTTTAAAAAGCCGGCAGAGACAAATCTGCTGTTTTTTAAAGTAACCGATATGACATTCATATCTGTGTGGACCAAGTGATTAAATCTGAAGCCAACTACAAGTGCCAAACCCACGGTTTCTCATTGCAAATATTTGTCAGATATTACCCTTGTTTCCAAACACACACTTCAGGTCCTAAGAGATACTGAAGTTTCAATTGGATTTGATTATCTTTTAGATTATTTCTCTGACTTGGCCTGTCTGTTGAGCTAGAACAATCAAGAGGAACGTAAGGTAAATGAAGAAAGCTATTTGAATAGTTGGAGGAGTTTGGAGTCCATTATGTTTAGAGAGAGAAAAGAACACCAGGTATAGAGTTCAACATTGACACTGATGAATATGGATAATACATGGGTTGGGTTTGTGTTCTTATCTAATTGTGTTATTCTATCCTTACAAATCTACTCTCAAAAAGACATACACATGTAGACAGCACTAACAAACCTTAACTTCATCCTTACAATCAAAACATACAGTGAGGGAAAAAAGTATTTGATCCCCTGCTGATTTTGTACGCTTGCCCACTGACAAAGAAATGATCAGTCTATCATTTTAATGGTAGGTTTATTTGAACAGTGAGAGACAGAATAACAACAAAAAATCCAGAAAAACGCATGTGAAAAATGTTACATTGATTTGCATTTTAATGAGGCAAATAAGTATTTGACCCCCTCTCAATCAGAAAGATTTCTGGCTCCCAGGTGTCTTTTATACAGGTAACGAGCTGAGATTAGGAGCACACTCTCAGCTTGTTACCTGTATAAAAGACACCTGTCCACAGAAGCAATCAATCAATCAGATTCCAAACTCTCCACCATGGCCAAGACCAAAGAGCTCTCCAAGGATGTCAGGGACAAGACTGTAGACCTACACAAGGCTGGAATGGGCTACAAGACCATCGCCAAGCAGCTTGGTGAGAAGGTGTCAACAGTTGGTGCGATTATTCTCAAATGGAAGAAACACAAAATAACTGTCAATCTCCCTCGGCCTGGGGCTCCATGCAAGATCTCACCTCGTGGAGTTGCAATGGTCATGAGAACGGTGAGGAATCAGCCCAGAACTACACGGGAGGATCTTGTCAATGATCTCAAGGCAGCTGGGACCATAGTCACCAAGAAAACAATTGGTAACACACCAATTGGTAACACACCGCCGTGAAGGACTGAAATCCTGCAGCGCCCGCAAGGTCCCCCTGCTCAAGAAAGCACATACAGTGGGGAAAAAAAGTATTTAGTCAGCCACCAATTGTGCAAGTTCTCTCACTTAAAAAGATGAGAGAGGCCTGTAATTTTCATCATAGGTACACTTCAACTATGACAGACAAAATGAGGAAAAATCCAGAAAATCACATTGTAGGATTTTCTATGAATTTATTTGCAAATTATGGTGGAAAATAAGTATTTGGTCAATAACAAAGTTTATCTCAATACTTTGTTATATACCCTTTGTTGGCAATGACAGAGGTCAAACGTTTTCTGTAAGTCTTCACAAGGTTTTCACACACTGTTGCTGGTATTTTGGCCCATTCCTCCATGCAGATCTCCTCTAGAGCAGTGATGTTTTGGGGCTGTCGCTGGGCAACACGGACTTTCAAAGATTTTCTATGGGGTTGAGATCTGGAGACTGGCTAGGCCACTCCAGGACCTTGAAATGCTTCTTACGAAGCCACTCCTTCGTTGCCCGGGCGGTGTGTTTGGGATCATTGTCATGCTGAAAGACCCAGCCACGTTTCATCTTCAATGCCCTTGCTGATGGAAGGAGGTTTTCACTCAAAATCTCACGATACATGGCCCCATTCATTCTTTCCTTTACACGGATCAGTCGTCCTGGTCCCTTTGCAGAAAAACAGCCCCAAAGCATGATGTTTCCACCCCCATGCTTCACAGTAGGTATGGTGTTCTTTGGATGCAACTCAGCATTCTTTGTCCTCCAAACACGACGAGTTGAGTTTTTACCAAAAGTTATATTTTGGTTTCATCTGACATTCTCCCAATCCTCATCTGGATCATCCAAATGCTCTCTAGCAAACTTTAGACGGCCTGAACATGTACTGGCTTAAGCAGGGGGACACGTCTGGCACTGCAGGATTTGAGTCCCTGGCGGCGTAGTGTGTTACTGATGGTAGGCTTTGTTACTTTGGTCCCAGCTCTCTGCAGGTCATTCACTAGGTCCCCCGTGTGGTTCTGGGATTTTTGCTCACCGTTCTTGTGATCATTTTGACCCCACGGGTGAGATCTTGCGTGGAGCCCCAGATCGAGGAAGATTATCAGTGGTCTTGTATGTCTTCCATTTCCTAATAATTGCTCCCACAGTTGATTTCTTCAAACCAAGCTGCTTACCTATTGCAGATTCAGTCTTCCCAACCTGGTGCAGGTCTACAATTTTGTTTCTGGTGTCCTTTGACAGCTCTTTGGTCTTGGCCATAGTGGAGTTTGGAGTGTGACTGTTTGAGGTTGTGGACAGGTGTCTTTTATACTGATAACAAGTTGAAACAGGTGCCATTAATACAGGTAATGAGTGGAGGACAGAGGAGCCTCTTAAAGAAGAAGTTACAGGTCTGTGAGAGCCAGAAATCTTGCTTGTTTGTATGTGACCAAATACTTATTTTCCACCATAATTTGCAAATAAATTCATTAAAAATCCTACAATGTGATTTTCTGGATTTTTTCCCCCTCATTTTGTCTGTCATAGTTGAAGTGTACCTATGATGAAAATTACAGGCCTCTCTCATCTTTTTAAGTGAGAGAACTTGCACAATTGGTGGCTGACTAAATACTTTTTTTCCCCACTGTATACATGCCCGTCTGAAGTTTGCCAATGAATGATTCAGAGGACAACTGGGTGAAAGTGTTGTGGTCAGATGAGACCAAAATGGAGCTCTTTGGCATCAACTCAACTCGCCGTGTTTGGAGGAGGAGGAATGCTGCCTATGACCCCAAGAACACCATCCCCACCGTCAAACATGGAGGTGGAAACATTATGCTTTGGGGGGTGTTTTTCTGCTAAGGGGACAGGACAACTTCACCGCATCAAAGGGACGATGGACGGGGCCATGTACCGTCAAATCTTGGGTGAGAACCTCCTTCCCTCAGCCAGGGCATTGAAAATGGGTCGTGGATGGGTATTCCAGCATGACAATGACCCAAAACACACGGCCAAGGCAACAAAGGAGTCGCTCAAGAAGAAGCACATTAACTTGTTGGGGATGAGCAGCTGAGGGGTCGGTTTTGGAGAGTCTGGCGTGCCTAAAGTAAAATGCTTTCCACTCAGGCTCAGAAAATAGGATATGCACATAATAGTACTATAATAGTACTATTGGATAGGAAACACTCTGAGGTTTCCAAAAGTGTTAACATTTTGTCTGTGAGTGTAACAGAACTCATTTGGCAGGCAAAAACCAGAGAAAATTCCATCTGGAAATTTCATTCTGGTGGTTTATGGCTCACTTAGAGAGACTGCCTATTGAAAAGTATTTATACCAGGACACTGAATGTAGTACCTATTGCTTCCACTGGATGTCAGCAGTGTATAGGTAAAGTTTAATGGAAATCGGAACCATTGTGTTCAATCGGTAGTGGTTTTAGTCAGGGGAGCTATTTTTCAGTTGCACGTTTTTGGGCGCACGTTTGGCTGAGCGGTCCACTTTATTTGACTTATATAACGTTTAGGTGACCATCCAAGTGAAATATAATCACTTTTATTCATAAAAGATAAGCTAAGGTTGCATTTTAATTTGTTTTTGTTTTGTTGAGGGAAAGTTTATAGGTTTAAATGAACGCATTCACTTCACGTTGGATTTTCTGAACACAAGGTGCCAACCAAACGGAGATTTAAGGATATAATAAATTACTTTTTCTAACCAAATACCCATGGATTGTCTTCGTTGGACACTTAGGAAGCCCTCTGCAGAAGTTCTACAAAAGGTAAGGCACAGGTTTTCCTTGTGAAATGCATTTTCTATCAACCGCGCTGGCTAAAGATTTCATGGTTATGGAAAATATTGAAGGTGCTACCCTCAAACAATCAAATGTAGTGCTTTCGCCGTAAAGCCTTTTTGAAATCTGACAACGCTGTGATATTGCCAAGAAGCAGAGCTTTTGATGAGTATGAAACACTTGTATATTGGTGCATTTTTAATAATTCAACTTTTGGATTTTGTCTTGCATTTCACCTGGTAGTGTCGGGATTGGGGAGCTAGCGCACCACTCATCCCCAAGAAGTTAAGGTCCTGGAGTGGCCTAGCCAGTCTCCAGACCTTAATCCCATAGACAATCTGTGGAGGGAGCTGAAGGTTCGAGTTGCCAAACGTCAGCCTCGAAACCTTAATGACTTGGAGAAGATCTGCAAAGAGGAGTGGGACAAAATCCTTCCTGTGATGTGTGCAAACCTGGTGGCCAACTACAAGAAACGTCTGACCTCTGTGATTGCCAACCAAGGGTTTTGCCACCAAGTACTAAGTCATGTTTTGCAGAGGGGTCAAATACTTATTTCCCTCATTACAATGCAAATCAATTAATAAAAATTTTCACATGCGTTTTTCTGGATTATTTTTTTGTTATTCTGTCTCTCACTGTTCAAATAAACCTACCATTAAACTTATAGACTGATCATTTCTTTGTCAGTGGGCAAACGTACAAAATCAGCAGGGGATCAAATACTTGTTTCCCTCACTGTACAACATCCCCTGTGGAAGAGTATACCTTTCATTAAGTTATCCCTAGGAATTATGCATTGAAACGGAGCTATCAATTGCTAGGGTTCCCACACAGCTGCTACTACGACGAATCAGTAACATAATCAATGAACATTTGGGAGAGAATGAGACTTTGGGTGTCTCAAGAAAAGGTTCAATGGTTAACATGTGAAGATGAAAAGGGTACGACATTCAATATAAATAGGACAAGTCACCATGTTAAGAAAAGGTCTCAAGAATCAGCGGAGGTTGCGAAGCTAATCCACTTTTATGACTCTAAAATGACATTTCACAAAAGAATAACAACATGCAACTTAGGGGACGGGGAAAAGACAAGAACAAAAGACATCCTCATTCTACAATCTTGGAATACACAGACGTTCTAACACATCATCATTGAATGACCTTTGAATCTCATTGGAGCCTATTGACATTTTACTGTAATAAATGATAGCGATATATTTGAACCCTCTTGCCCATCTTCTACCTATAACTGTGTCACATATATATGTATGTTTCAAATATTGCATATCTCATACACAGGGGAAATAATATGTTATATAAACTGTTTTTTCCAAGGTGGGTATTTTAAAGTGACACTTCGCTACTTATTTAACCTGATATTCCTAAAGTCCTTCCTGCAACATGCCAGTGTCTACATGGAGATATTGAATATGAGGTCAGAAAATAGTGGAGTGCCCCTTTAATTCAAAACGGATAATGAGAAAGAATTAAAGGAGGATAAGTTGGACGAAGAGCAATCGAGTGAGAGATTTGTTCCTCTCTGATCTCTTTCTGTCTTCAAGAAAAACCCAAACATACTGCAGTTAAGCTGACATCTTTGACATCTTCGTGGTTGTGGTGTGTGTGTGCTTGTGTATTTATGTGACCATCTGAGTGTGAGCGTTGAAAAAAATGTTTTATAGATCCATTTCAGTGTTTTCTATAATCCACCTGAGGTATACAATTTTCCTTCAAAACGTCGATACACAAAGCTGCACAAATGTCAACAAGGAGGGGACAAGAGACAAGACCTCCATTTTGTGAAACTGACCGGGACTTCGTTTTACTTTGTGTTTCACCAACCAAGATGGCCTCCGATCTCGATCTCTCATTGAATATGGTGCATCTATCCAGTAGGAATAGGAGAGCATCTTCTTCTCTTAAGCCCTTGGTTCATGGGTAATTCATGAGAACATGGCCTATTCCTCTATGGTACGACACATGTTCTCATTCACTCCCCACGTCTCTTCACTATACCTCTCACATATTGATTTTTTTCCCCATTCAAAGGTGCCCTTTTGCTATTTCTAGTATTTCTAGATTAGCCTTTATATCTCACCCTAACACACACAGAGGGACACATCTACATTCATACAGATCCAATATGTTTTATAATTAGAAAACACATCAAATATGCAACCTTGATTTTCTTTCACATATCAAATGTTAGTTAACTAAAAGAAAAAGTTGGTAATCAATGCTACCTTATAGACGTGAATAAAAATAAAACAAACTCTGTACAAAGTCTCATCGAAAGGACTCCTACTACAATCTGATTATCTTAATAATAAGCATTGTCTTTTTTCAAGAGGACAAAAGCATTAGACTACCCTGTTATCAATCACAGGAGCGTTAGCATTAGCCGCTAAGCTAGCCTGGTAGTCAAGGAGAACCCAATCGTTTTCTTTTGGAGTTTCATCAATGTTTGGAGTTTCATCATTGTTCCGACAATGCTCACACGAAATTCACATTTTGGTACTTTTTTTAATGCTTTTTTTGGGGTGTATGGATGAGGGTGACTATGCTCCATGCCCAGAATTAGCATGTTTTTCAAGGGTCCTGTAATTGCTGTAGTCCTCTCAAAGAATATCCACGTCTCAGAAAATGAGATGCCTTAATTAAACTCCATTACCACAAAGTCATTGTAATCCTCCACAAAATGTATACCAATAACCTCAGCTTCAATTTTCACCCAATCGTCATGGAAAGAAGAGAACATGGACACCTCACTGATGAAAAAGTGAGAGAGAAAGAGGGAGGAGATGAGTTCACTGAACAGATATCAATTAAAAACCTCGAGAAAAAAAAAAGTTCCAAACGATAGATAAAGTTTCATCTGTTTTTCCTCGAGCCGGCATCCATCATCTGACTCGTACTTTTAACTCCAAACCCCGTCTCCCCTTCCTGTCCACCCCTCTTCTCAGTCCAAGGTTTGGTGAGGTATCCATGAGCATCTATCTCATAGAACTGTTGTCCATCTTTACTCCTGACAGAAAGATTTGCCTGGTCCAAACTCCCAGTGCTATTACACTTTTTCACCAGTGGGGGTGCCAGGGAGCTAGGTGACAGCAGTGACGTCAGAGACAAACTACTAAGAGTCTCTGATAAATGTTCGCTGTTAAAAGCCTGACTGGATCCTTCGCCTCCAGTCCCTATCCCACAATCGTCATCTGAAGGGTCCATAGAGTCTTGCCTTGGGCAGCCAGGACTGGTGCTGCTGCCACAGCTGCTCTGGCTCCTCTGGTGCCCTCTAGTGGCTTGGAGGTTGAATGCGGTACCGCGGCCTCTCAGTGAGGGGGTGACCCAGCAATCTGGGTTTTTTTCGGGGTTCGTCGAGGTGAGGGAGAGAGAGAGGGCAGAGGAGAGGCAGGGCCAGGGAGAGTCCCAGGTCACCTCGAGGGGGGGAGACGCTAAAGCTGAGACCTTCCTCCAGGGTGGTCTGGAGGCTGCCCTCGGAGCTGGCTGTGGCCAAGGACGAGTCACTGTGGGACGGGTGCTGAGGAAGGATAGAGGGGGTGGCGGGGTGGAGGGATAGCAAGGGGGGAAAGGAGAGATAGAGAGAAGTGAAAGAAACAGAGAGATAGACAGTAAGAGAGAGAGAAAAAAAAAATGAATGAGAGCGGGATGAAGTATTAAGCACAAGAACCAAGAAAACAGAGAGAGTCAAGTAGAGAAGGGATGACCTAGCTAATTAGTGTAGAGCTGTAGAAATGTACTGGAATAGAATCTCACAAAGCACTCCTGGAAATGACATAAACAAAACAAATAGATACAGAAAAGGTCAGTTACATGATGTTGCCATGGTTACCTCTGAAGCAGAAGAAGAATATTGCTTGTTTTGTGTGCCATGAACAGAAAGTGCACACTTAGCACCGTAGAAGACTATTTAAATGAAAGATACGTGCTCTAAAGTCTAAATAGGAAAATATAAAGGTCTGAATAGGAAGATATATAAGGTCTGAATAAGAAGATGTATAATTCAACTTTGATGCACTCAGTCCTTACAGATATGCCCATTTATTTTGTTTTATTCCATAATAACTCCCCATGGACTGTCACGTTCAGGCCTGATATTTATAGGCTGGCGTGTTTAGTTTCGTTTTGGTGTAGGTTTTTTTTGTTCTAGGTGTTGTGTTTCTATGTTGGGGTAATGGTTCCCAATTAGAGGCAGCTGAGTGTCGTTACCTCTAATTGGGAACCATATATATGTTTGTAGTTTTCACTAGGGGTTTGTGGGTTATTGTTTGTGCATAGCTTTGTTGCCATTAAGTTATGGTTCAACGTTACGATCGTCGTTCGTTTTGTTTATTGTTTTGCCAGTTACGTTGATTAATAAAGAATGTATACTGGATACTTTGCTGCGCCTTGGTCCGTCACTCAAGGAGATCGTGACATGGACCTTAACTCTAGTGGAGTGTAGCCCTTACCAACGAGTGGAAAACAACTGAATCTGATGGGTATTTCACCCCATAAAGTCAATCCATTACTTCTTCTACCATTATAACACCCATGGCTGTTACACTGAAGTTCAAATACTACACTATGTAATACAATTATCAATATTATAGCACACACCTGAATATACGGTCGATCTCCAAGGTATTTCTAGTTGATCGGCAAACATTTATGTAAAAAACCCAACGATAGGGCCTCCCGAGTGGTGCAGCTGTCTAAAGCACTGCATCGCAGTGCGCCTTCAAGCTGACCTCGGTCGCCAGTTGTACGGTGTTTCCTCTGACACATTGGTGCGGGTTAAGTGAGCAGTGTGTCAAGAAGCAGTGCGTCTTGGCAGGGTCGTGTTTCGGAGGACGCATGGCTCTAGACCTTCGCCTCTCCCGAGTTTCAGCGATGGGACAAGATTACCAATTGGGGAGAAAAGGGTAAAAATAAACGATAAAGCCTTGTATTCCTATTTTTATGTTTTATTTGTAGGGGCACCCGATTCAGCTGCACTGCACATCGTTTTTGAACCATTTCATGTGTCTAAAGGTACAAACTCTTCCTGCCTGGTGGGCCCGGAGAGCAAATCAACTACGCTATAGGCCTACCGCTGGCCAATCGATGGCTCAGATTACTGTGTCTGCAATAATGAAGCAGGCGTAAAAGAAAGCTACAGCAAAGTTGTGAGATTTCAAAACTTTTAAAACCATGACTACAGAGAGACTGTCAACGAATACAGCAAAGAGAGGCTGAGTTCATGTTTAAGTTCTTACTCTGCACTGTCAACACTTTTTATTCAATACTTTTATAAGCCATAAAATACGTTTTATTTGTACTTCCACTCTCGCTACAACCAGCACTGCAGCTGTAATGAATGAGTGGGAAAGTTTATCGATAGGCCTGCGTTGTTATTATTAGCAGCTTGGGTCTTTTTTAATATCGAAAAATATTTAACTTTCTCTGTTCATAGGAGTAACAACATGAATTTGTGCATGTTGCGGTGCGATCCGTTGGAAGACGGTATCCCCTTTTTTCAGTGTCAGTGGGGTATGGTAGTAAGTGCCAGGTGTACCGGTTAGAGTGTGTCAAGAACTGCAACTCTGCAGGGTTTTTCACACTCAACAGTTTCCTGTGCACAAGCATTTCGCTACACTCGCAATAACATCTGCTAACCATGTGTATGTGACCAATACAATTTTCATTTGATTTGTGTGTATCAAGAATGGTCCACCACCCAAAGGACATCCAGCCAACCTGACACAACTGGGGGTGCAACTCAACATTCATATTCTGTACACCAGAGTGTATATTTCACTACATGAATACTCTACTAATATGACCCCATGACCTCTTACCTGGGAGTCTAGTACCTTGCTGTTGGCCCCTGAGGAGTCTAGGACCCTGCTGTTGGACCCTGGGGAGTTTAGAACCCCGCTGTTGTCCCCTGGGGAGGCTAGGACCCTGCTGTTGGCCCCTGGGGAGCGCAGAGAGGCCCAGGAGGCTGGGGAAGGCCTCTCTGGGTCTACCCTGGTACTGGGGATGGGTGGGGGGACCGCTGTGGCTGTGGCGGGGTGAAAGAACTCCACGGGGAGATGGAAGAGAGGAGAGGAAGAACCTCTACATCCGACACTGCCAACCTGGTCACTGTGATGGCCATCGCCATCTGTTGACATACAGTTATTATCTATAGAAAGATAGAAATGTTGCGTGTAGAATGAACATGAGTTATCTATCCATTTATCCATCCATCCATCCATCCATTCATTCAACCAGTCATCCATCCATCCAGCTGTATTACGCTAATGTTATGGTGGGAGGAAAGATAGGCATATCATTGAGTGTCGTTAGTCAATGTCTTTGTGTATGAGGCTGTCTGAATGTCAGATGCCAGCCCATCTGTCTTTTAGTTAATTAACATTGGGATGTCGGTGTAATCAACTGTGTGAATACAGAGCAAAACGTAATTTTCTCTCACACATCTGAGCGTGAGAGACGGGAAGGAAAACCTTCTGATTGAAATGATAATTTCAATGTCATTGCAAAGTCATGTGATCATCATTAAACACAGTCAGTTAAATACCAAGAGCATTAGCCAAGGTCACAAGATGAAGATGTCAACTGGTAATGTATGCACACATATCCATCAGATTTCACAAGTGCTAATGAGATGGGAAGATAAAGGAGAACACCGTTACCTCTGTTGTGGTGGAGGAACTGGAGAGACTGGCTCTGGAACTGGGGCTGGACGCCCACCTCTAGCAGGAATCTTACCCCATCTTCAGGGCCACTGCTGTGGGGTCGAGAACCTCCGGGCCCCCAACGCCCTCCACACCTAGCCTGGATCCCACTCAATTCCTCAGAACTGTGGGAGTCACTGCTCCCTCTTTCCTCCTATAGAAAGAGAGATGGGGAGAGTACCTCAGAGTTATCCTATAACAAGTATAAGCATTCAGGATGACTTCAATTAACACTCACATATAATCTGTAACATTCCAGGTACTACTACTAGCATTATTAGAAATCAATAAGCATCTGTTGCTATGGCTATTAGGGCTAGCCCTATCTAGCGTGAATTAGCATTTAACATTCTATCTCCGGGCAGGTAACATCTATTAGTATTTTAAGTGTATTAACCAAATTAGGCTACCGCTGGTGTAGCATGTTATAAGAGTTAAACCACCACACTAGCATATTAGCATTGAAATAGGCATAACTTAGAGCCAAAGGTGGTTGAACTTGAATGCTTGCTCTTGTTGTCAATATTTTGAAAAGACTAGCATTTAGTTAGCTGATAGCATAATTCATTGTGGATTAGCCTAGCACGCTAGCTAACTAGCCAACATCAGCAACAACAACAACAACAACAACAAAAGCGTTGTCTGTGGTAAAGAAAATGGCTCATTGAAAATAGTGTTATCTGTGAAATTAAATGACCAAATGAAATATTGATATCAATGAAATATAATTGTAATAAAAACCATCATGGGATATTTTTCCTATTTAGAGGATTATATACATTTTGATATTTCCTACTATTTGATACTTCATCTCTCTTCAGTCAATACATCTGTTGATTAGTAATATATTTTTCCAAACTAAAGTAATTGCAAGCTCCACAGTGTCTCGTTTTAGATTGGATATCAAATTAGTTTCAATAGAGAAAAGCAATAAGGTAAACCAGGTGAAACGGCTTAGGGGAGACGGGATGAGATCCATAGACACACACATCACGATCATGCTCACACACACACGCACACGCACACACGCATGCGCACCCACATCACGATCATTCTCACACACTAACACACACACACGCTCGCACACACACATCACGATCATGCTTACACGCACGCACACACATACGCGCACACACAGACATGCATCCTACGCACAGACACACACAATCACACACGCACACACACAGGCACACAGACACAAACAAACACAGACACGTCGCACTAGCCTGCCCACGGCACATGGTGAAACACACACGGGGACATTGATTCGCTAATCAAGCAGTTAAGCATGTAAATAATGCTAATTATATAAAACATTAAAGATAAGTGATATGCCGAGATAATAAGAGAAGCTGTTTGTCTCCTGGGTCCAGCTAGAGATGCTGTGGGATGCAGTGAGAGAAAGTGTGTGTGTGTGTGTGTGCGCGCCCCACCTTGCCGTCCCTGACCAGTAGCTGGTAGTCACTGTGGTCGTCCAGACTAAGATCATCAGGAAGGGCCAGTGATGACGACTTGTCAGACAGCTGCTCTGACATCAGAGATGCCTGCTCCACCTCAGCCAATCGGATCTGCGATACAGATACACAAAATTCCAACATAGAGCACATTATGTTATTCAATACACCTGATTTCTTATGTGAAAAGTGTGAGAAACACTTTTTTTGCGGAAAACTCATATGATGCATTATAAGCGCATTTTAAATGCAAAATAATGCATATACAGTGCACAATAAAACTTGCTATAACCTGTCATAACAACTCATAAAGTTCAAATATGTTACCCTTTATCCAGTCCTCATTAAACCACAAGGTAAATCTACTACTACAACAGTAAAGTAGTAACTGACTAAAGTAGTAACGGACTAAAGTTGTAACTGACTAAAGTTGTAACTGACTAAAGTAGTAACTGACTAAAGTAGTAACTGATTGAAGTTGTAACTGACTAAAGTAGTAACTGACTGAACTTGTAACGGACAAAAGTTGTAACTGACTGAAGTTGTAACTGACTGAAGTTGTAACGGACTAAAGTTGTAACGGACTAAAGTTGTAACTGGCTGAAGTTGTAACTGACTGAAGTTGTAACTGACTGAAGTTGTAACGACCTGAAGATGTAAAGGACTAATGTTGTAACGGACTAAACTTGTAACTGACTAAAGTTCTAACCGACTAAAGTTGTAACTGTAACTGACTAAAGTAGTAACTGACTAAAGTAGTAACTGACTGAAGTTGTAACGGACTAAAGTTGTAGTTCAGTCAGTAAAGTAGTAACTGACTAAAGTAGTAACGGACTAAAGTTGTAACTGACTAAAGTTGTAACTGACTAAAGTAGTAACTGACTAAAGTTGTAACTGACTAAAGTTGTAACAGATTAAAGTTGTAACTGACTAACGTTGTAACTGACTAAAGGTGTAACTGACTAAAGGTGTAACTGACTAAAATTGTAACTGACTAAAGTAGAAGAAGAAGAAGAAGAAGTTTTATTTATATAGCGCCTTTCCATAGCTCAAGGTCGCTTTACATTGCACATTAAGTAGTAACTGAATAAAGTGATAACTGACTAAAGTTCTAACTGACTAAAGTTGTAACAGACTAAAGTTGTAACAGACTAAAGTTGTAACAGACTAAAGTTGTAACAGACTAAAGTTGTAACAGACTAAAATTGTAACTGACTAAAATTGTAATTGATGAAGGTTCTAACGGACTAAAGTTGTAACTGACTAAAGTTGTAACTGACTAAAGTTGTAACTGACTAAAGTTGTAACTGACTAAAAGTGTAACTGACTAAAGTTGTAACTGACTAAAGTTGTAACTGACTAAAGTAGTAACTGACTAAAGTTCTAACGGACTAAAGTTCTAACGGACTAAAGTTGTAACTGACTAAAGTTGTAACTGAATAAAGTTCTAACGGACTAAAGTTGTAACTGACTAAAGTTGTAACTGACTAATGTTGTAACTGACTAAAGTTGTAACTGACTAAAGTTGTAACTGACTAAAGTTGTAACTGACTAAAGTTGTAACTGACTAAAGTTGTAACTGACTAAAAGTGTAACTGACTAAAGTTGTAACTGACTAAAGTTGTAACTGACTAAAGTAGTAACTGACTAAAGTTCTAACGGACTAAAGTTCTAACGGACTAAAGTTGTAACTGACTAAAGTTGTAACTGAATAAAGTTCTAACGGACTAAAGTTGTAACTGACTAAAGTTGTAACTGACTAATGTTGTAACTGACTAAAGTTGTAACTGACTAAAGTTCTAACTGACTAAAGTTCTAACTGACTAAAGTTCTAACTGACTGAAGGTGTAACTGACTAAAGTAGTAACTGACTAAAGTAGTAACTGACTAAAGTAGTAACTGAATAAAGTTCTAACGGACTAAAATTGTAACTGACTAAAGTTGTAACTGACTAAAGGTGTAACTGACTAAAGTTGTAACTGACTAAAGTTGTAACTGACTAAAGTTCTAACTGACTGAAGGTGTAACTGACTAAAGTTGTAACTGACTAAAGTTGTAACTGACTAAAGGTGTAACTGACTAAAGGTGTAACTGACTAAAGTTCTAACTGACTAAAGTTCAAACTGACTAAAGTTCTAACTGACTAAAGGTGTAACTGTCTAAAGTTGTAACTGACTAAAGGTGTAACTGTCTAAAGTTGTAACTGACTAAAGGTGTAACTGACTAAAGTTGTAACTGACTAAAGTTCTAACTGACTGAAGGTGTAACTGACTAAAGTTGTAACTGACTAAAGTAGTAACTGACTATAGCTGTAACTGACTAAAGTTGTAACTGACTAAAGTTGTAACTGACTAAAGGTGTAACTGACTAAAGGTGTAACTGACTAAAGTTCTAACTGACAAAAGTTCAAACTGACTAAAGTTCTAACTGACTGAAGGTGTAACTGTCTAAAGTTCTAACTGACTAAATTTGTAACTGACTAAAGTAGTAACTGACTAAAGTTCTAACGGACTAAAGTTCTAACGGACTAAAGTTGTAACTGACTAAAGTTCTAACGGACTAAAGTTGTAACTGACTAAAGTTGTAACTGACTAAAGTTGTAACAGACTAAAGTTGTAACTGACTAAAATTGTAACTGACTAAAATTGTAACTGACGAAAGTAGTAACTGACTAAAGTTCTAACGGACTAAAGTTCTAACGGACTAAAGTTCTAACGGACTAAAGTTGTAACTGACTAAAGTTGTAACTGAATAAAGTTCTAACGGACTAAAGTTGTAACTGACTAAAGTTGTAACTGACTAAAGTTGTAACTGACTAAAAGTGTAACTGACTAAAGTTGTAACTGACTAAAGTTGTAACTGACTAAAGTAGTAACTGACTAAAGTTCTAACGGACTAAAGTTCTAACGGACTAAAGTTGTAACTGAATAAAGTTCTAACTGACTAAAGTTGTAACTGACTAAAGTTGTAACTGACTAAAGTTGTAACTGACTAATGTTGTAACTGACTAAAGTTCTAACTGACTAAAGTTCTAACTGACTAAAGTTCTAACTGACTGAAGGTGTAACTGACTAAAGTAGTAACTGACTAAAGTAGTAACTGACTAAAGTAGTAACTGAATAAAGTTCTAACGGACTAAAGTTGTAACTGACTAAAGTTGTAACTGACTAAAGGTGTAACTGACTAAAGTTGTAACTGACTAAAGTTGTAACTGACTAAAGTTCTAACTGACTGAAGGTGTAACTGACTAAAGTTGTAACTGACTAAAGTTGTAACTGACTAAAGGTGTAACTGACTAAAGTTCTAACTGACTAAAGTTCAAACTGACTAAAGTTCAAACTGACTAAAGGTGTAACTGTCTAAAGTTGTAACTGACTAAAGGTGTAACTGTCTAAAGTTGTAACTGACTAAAGGTGTAACTGACTAAAGTTCTAACTGACTAAAGTTCTAACTGACTAAAGTTCTAACTGACTGAAGGTGTAACTGACTAAAGTTGTAACTGACTAAAGTAGTAACTGACTATAGTTGTAACTGACTAAAGTTGTAACTGACTAAAGTTGTAACTGACTAAAGGTGTAACTGACTAAAGGTGTAACTGACTAAAGTTCTAACTGACTGAAGGTGTAACTGTCTAAAGTTCTAACTGACTAAAGTTGTAACTGACTAAAGTAGTAACTGACTAAAGTTCTAACGGACTAAAGTTCTAACGGACTAAAGTTGTAACTGACTAAAGTTCTAACGGACTAAAGTTGTAACTGACTAAAGTTGTAACTGACTAAAGTAGTAACGGACTAAAGTTCTAACGGACTAAAGTTGTAACTGACTAAAGTTCTAACGGACTAAAGTTGTAACTGACTAAAGTTGTAACTGACTAAAGTTGTAACGGACTAAAGTTGTAACGGACTAAAGTTCTAACGGACTAAAGTTGTAACTGACTGAAGGTGTAACTGACTAAAGTTGTAACTGACTAAAGGTGTAACTGACTAAAGTTTTAACTGACTAAAGTTCTAACTGACTAAAGTTCTAACTGACTGAAGGTGTAACTGACTAAAGTTGTAACTGACTAAAGTTCTAATGGACTAAAGTTCTAACGGACTAAAGTTCTAACGGACTAAAGTTCTAACTGACTAAAGTTCTAACTGACTAAAGTTCTAACTGACTAAAGTTGTAGCTGACTAAAGTTCTACCTCCCACAGTGATGTAAGTAAGTGGACAGCCTGCTCTCTATGTGGACTGTGTCAAAAAGTTGAGCTGGTGATTGGCCGACAGTCAGGAAGTTGAAGGTAATGAAGGAGAAAATGGAGGTGGTAGTGACAGGTTGGTATGGTAATATGGCAGTATGGGTTTTATCTGGACCATTAGACCAACTCTGAGGAATCTCCTGTCAGTTGGTCTGAGCCCATCAATATAATGGAAAGGACGGGTGGTGAGAGAGAAAGGGAGAGAGAGAGAAGTAAAAAGAGAGAGAGAGAAATAGAGAAATAAACAGAGAGAAATAAAGAAAAAAATGGAGAGAGAGAGAGAGAAATAGAGAAATAAACAGAGAGAAATAAAGAAAAAAATGGAGAGAGAGAGAGAGAGAAAGATGGAGAGAGAGAAAGATAGATAGATAGATAGATAGATAGAGAGAGAGAGATTGAGAGAGAGAGAGAGATAGATGGAGAGAGAGACAGAGATAGATGGATGGACAGATGGATGTCAGTTTAAGGCTTGACCTCTCCACTGTTCTCTCTGTGTGTACTGCACTACATGTAGCATAGTATGTAATGTATGCCCCCCCACCCCCACCCCCACACACACACACACAGACCATCAACATCCCAGTCATCCCACCTATACCTCCCACCATCATTACTGTGTGTATTCTGACACGTGATGTGTTTCAGTCCCACAGTCATGAAAACCACATATTACTTTTATTACTTATATATGTAAACGTCCCTTTTTCAGGACCCTGTCTTTCAAAGATAATTAGTAAAAATCTAAATTACTTCACATGCTTGTTCAATTAACCATAAACAATTAATGAACATGCACCTGTTGAACGGTCAACCTCTTAGGGATCGTTTTCGGAGAAAACAAAGCGCGCCAAATTCAAAATAAAAATTCTTAATATTTAACATTCATGGAAATACAAGTGTTGCATACGGTTACAAAGCTTAGAGTCTTGTTAATCTAACAGTGTTGTCAGATTTCAAAAAGGCATTACGGCAAAAGCAAAACATTTGATTATCTGAGGTCAGCACCTCACACAAAAATATATTTTTCAACCAGCACTGGCAACACAAAATCACAAATTAAACATATAAAAACTCACTAAGTTTTTAAGATCTTGTGATGTTTGCAACCAGGAGGGTCCCAGCTACACAACCGCTGTTCGTTTTGTTCAATAAAGTCAATATTTATATCCGAAAAACGCTGTTTAGATGGCGCCATTGAATTCAGAAATCCACTCCGTCAAAACGACAACAGAAACGTCTATTTTTGTCAAACAAAGACTCTATATAATCCTTAGGTTGTTTAAAATGTTAATAAACTATAAAACTTCACGCGGAAAGAACTATGTTCAATAGAGAAGGCAAATTCCCAGCGCGTGCCGAAACACTGTTTTTCTTCCGGGGCTCTCTTCTCTCCAAGTGAAAATACTTATTCTTTTTTCAAAATACAAGCCCAAAGCCCTCAATGATAGACTGTTACCATAAAGGGGAAGCCATAAGAGTAGGAAAATGGTGGACGGATTCAATGGTTTTCAATAGGTTTTCAAAATAAGAGCATGGGAGATTATAATTTCTTTTTTTCTTGTCGGATTTCCTTTGGGGTTTCGCCTGCCAAATCAGTTCTGTTATAGCCACAGACATAATTTTAACGGGTTTGGAAACTTCAGTCTTTCTATCCAACAGTACCAATTATATGCATATCCTAGCTTCTGGGCCTGAACAACAGCCCGTTTACTTTGGGCACGTCAGACAGGCGGAAACTAGGAATTCTGCCCCCTAGCCCTAAGAAGTTTTTAAGACACTTAAGAGCTTACAAACGGTAGGCATTTAAGGTCACAGTTATGAAAACTTAGGGACACTAAAGAGGCCTTTCTACTGACTCTGAAAAACACAAAAAGAAAGATGCCCAGGCTCCCTGCTCATCTGCGTGAACGTGCCTTAGGCATTCTGCAAGAAGGCATGAGGACTGCAGATGTGGCCAGGGCAATAAATTGCAATGTCCGTACTGTGAGACGCCTAAGACAGCGCTATAGGGAGACAGGATGGACAGCTGATCATCCTCGCAGTGGCAGACCACGTGGAACAACACCTGCACAGGATCGGTACATCCGAACATCACACCTGTGGGACAGGTACAGGATGGCAACAACAACTGCCTGAGTTACACCAAGAACGCACAATCCCTCCATCAGTGCTCAGACTGTCCGCAATAGGCAGAGAGAGGCTGGACTGAGGGCTTGTAGGCCTGTTGTAAGGCAGGTCCTCACCAGACATCACCGGCAACAACGTCACCTATGGGCACAAACCCACCGTTGCTGGACCAGACAGGACTGGCAAAAAGTGCTCTTCACTGGCGAGTCGCGGTTTTGTCTCACCAGGGGTGATGGTCGGATTCGCGTTCATCGTCGAAAGAATGAGCGTTACACCGAGGCCTGTACTCGAGCGGGATAGATTTGGAGGGTCCGTCATTGTCTGGAGCGGTGTGTCACAGCATCATCGGACTGAGCTTTTGTAATTGCAGGCAATCTCAACGCTGTGCGTTACAGAGAAGACATCCTCCTCCCTCATGTGGTACCCTTCCTGCAGGCTCATCCTGACATGGTAACATCTCACAGCAAGAACTGGCAAATCTGGTGCAGTCCATGAGGAGGAGATGCACTGCAGTACTTAATGCAGCTGGTGGCCACACCAGATACTGACTTACTTTTGATTTTGACCCCCCCTTTGTTCAGGGATACATTATTCCATTTCTGTTAGTCACATGTCTGCGGAACTTGTTCAGTTTATGTCTCAGTTGTTGAATCTTGCTTTGTTCATACAAATATTTAAACATGTTAAGTTGAGAGAAGAGGATGTTTATTTTTTTGCTGAGTTGATATAGAAATGTATAGAAATGTAAAGAATTAATTACAGTTGAAGTCATACACCTTAACCAAATACATTTAAACTCAGTTTTTCACAATTCCTGACTTTTAATCCTAGTAACAATTCCCTGTCTTAGGTCAGTTAGGATCACCACTTTATTTTAAGGATGTGAAATGTCAGAATAATAGTAGAGAAAATTATTTATTTCAGCTTTTATTTCTTTAATCACATTCCCAGTGGGTCAGAAGTTTACATACACTCAATTAGTATTTGGTAGCATTGCCTTTAAATTGTTTAACTTGGGTCAAACATTTCGGGTAGCCTTCCACAAGCTGAATTTTGGCCCATTCCTCCTGACAGAGCTGGTGTAAATGAGTCAGGTGTGTAGGCTTCCTTGCTCGCACATGCTTTTTCAGTTCTGCCTACACATTTTCTATAGGATTGAGGTCAAGGCTTTGTGATGGCCACTCCAATACCTTGACTTTGTTGTCATTAAGCCATTTTGCCACAATTTGGAAGTATGCTTGGGGTCATTGTCCATTTGGAAGACCCATTTGCAACCAAGATTTAACTTCCTGACTGATGTCTTGAGATTGCTTCAATATATCCACATAATTTTCTTTCCTCATGATGCCATTTATTTTGTAAAGTGCACCAGTCTCTCTTGCAGCAAAGCACCCCCACAACATGATTGCCAGCCCGGTGCTTCACGGTTGGGATGGTGTTCTTCGGCTTGCAAGGCCCCCTTTCTCCTCCAAACATAACGATGGTCATTATGGCCAAACAGTTCTATTGTTGTTTCATCAGACCAGTGGACATTTCTCCAAAAAGTATAATCTTTGTCCCCATGTGCAGTTGCAAACCATAGTCTGGCTTTTTTTATGGCGGTTTTGGAGCAGTGGCTTCTTCCTTGCTGAGCGGCCTTTCAGGTTATGTCGATATAGGACTCGTTTTACTGTGGATATAGATACCTTTGTACCTGTTTCCTACAGCATCTTCACAAGGTCCTTTGCTGTTGTTCTGGGATTGATTTGCACTTTTCACACCAAAGTACATTTATCTCTAGGAGACAGAACGTGTCTCCTTCCTGAGCGGTATGACGGCTGCGTGGTCCCATGGTGTTTATACTTGTGTACTATTGTTTGTACAGATGGACGTGGTACCTTCAGGTGTTTGGAAATTGCTCCCAAGAACGAACCAGACTTGTGGAGGTCTACAATCTTTTTTCTGATGTCTTGGCTGATTTATTTTGATTTTCCCATGATGTCAAGGAAAGAGGCACTGAGTTTGAAGGTAGGCCTTGAAATACATCGACAGCTACACTTCCAATTGACTCAAATGATGTCAATTAGCCTTTCAGAAACTTCTAAAGCCATGATCATTTTCTGGAATTTTCCAAGCTGTTTAAAGGCACAGTCAACTTAGTTTATGTAAACTTCTGACACCCTAGAATTTGTGATACAGTGAATTATAAGTCAAATAATCTGTCTGTAAACAATTGTTGGAAAAATTACTTGTGTCATGCACAAAGTAGATGTCCTGACCGACTTGCCAAAACTATATTTTGTTAACAAGAAATTAGTGGAGTGGTTGAAAAACGAGTTTTAATGACTCCAACCTAAGTGTATGTAAACTTCCGACTTCAACTGTAAATATATGCATACTCCGGTGTTTCCCATGGTAACTCCAGAAAGATCAAACACAATAGCAAATGCGCATCATCACATTATTCCCAAAGGTTACGTCTGGTAGCGATGCAAACACACACACATACACACACACACGTGTGTGTGCGTGTGTGTGTGCGTGCGTGCTATCCGTATTTGAAAGTCAACTCAACATAGTCCTGAATTAAATTATTTTGTTGAGAAAATAGCAACAAGGTTAGAGGGAGGTTGAATGTGATTGGCCAACAACAGATATGTAGATGAGATGTTCTCATACTGAACCAACATAACTGGATCCTCGAGGGATTTGTACAGCCTTGTCATGAGCATTTCTTTCTGTTTGTGATTTTAACAAACAACCATGCAGATTACATTAACATAAAGAGATGAATTACACACACACACACAAGCACACACATGTACACACATAAAGTGTATCATACACACACACATTAAATGTTTGTTTTTATAGTAAGTGAGTGTGTCATCATTCAGAAGAACATTAAAGTCACCATTATTAGTCAGTTGTACAACCGAATGCCTTCAACTGAAATGTGTCTTCCGCATTTAACCCAACCCCTCTGAATTAGAGAGGTGCGGGGGGCTGCCTTAATCGACATCCACGTCTTCGGCGCCCGGGGAACAGTGGGTTAACTGCCTTGTTCAGGGGCAGAACGACAGATTTTCACCTTGTCAGCTCGGGGATTCGAACTTGCAACCCTCCGGTTACAAGTCCAACGCTCTAACCACAAGGCTACCTGCCGCCCCACCCATGTAAGGTATGGAGGGAAACCACTGTTTTCTCAGTCTGTTTGATTGACAGCTACCACTATAGCTGCCTTTGAGTTATACAGCAGGATGATTGACATGAGATGTTAATCCCATATCAATGTATTGTGTGTGTGTGTGTGTATAGTAGGTGTACTGTATGTGTGTGTGTGCATGTTTGTGTGCACCTGTGTTTGTTTGTGCATTCATATTTTGTGTGTATGTGTGTGCATGTGTACCTCTTGCAGATTTCCCTTGTAGTTCTTCCAGACAGGAGGAGAGGTAGAGGAGTAGTGATGGAAGACAGATCCAGAGAGGTTGTCAATCATCAGCATCTCTCCTTCAAATGAGTCCTTTATCAGCAGAGATACACTGTCCAACCACTGACTCTCCTGGAGACCCACAGAGGATATATACATTAAACACTGTCCACTGACTCTCCTGGGGACACACAGAGAATATACACAGTACCAGTCAAAAGTTTGGACACACCTACTCATTCAAGGGTTTTTCTTTATTTTTACTATTTTCTAGATTGTAGAATAATAGTGAAGACATCAAAACTATGAAATTAAACATATGGAATCATGTAGTAACCAAAAAAGTGTTAAACAAATCTAAATATATTTTATATTTTAGATTCTTCAGTGTAGCCACCATTTGCCTTGATGACAGCTTTGCACACTCTTGGCATTCTCTCAACCAGCTTCATCTGGAATGCTTTTCCAACAGTCTTGAAGGAGTTCCAACATATGCTGAGCACTTCTTGGCTGCTTTTCCTTCTCTCTGCAGTCCAACTCAGCCCAAACCATCTTAGTTGGGTTGAGGTCGGGTGATTGTGGAGGCCAGGTCATCTAATGCAGCACTCTATCACTCTCATTCTTGGTCAAATAGCCCTTACACAGCCTGGAGGTGTGTTGGGTCATTGTCCTGTTGAGAAACAAATGATAGTCCCACTAAGCGCAAACCAGATGGGATGGCGTATCGCTGCAGAATGCTGTGGTAGCCATGCTGGTTAAGTGAATTCTAAATAAATCACTGACAGTGTCACCAACAAAGCACCTCCACACCATCACACCTCCTCCTCCATGCTTCACGATGGGAACCACACATGCAGAGATCATCCGTTCACCTACTCTGCGCCTCACAAAGACAGAGCAGTTGGATCCAAAAAGTTGGACTCAGCAGACCAAAAGGACAGATTTCCACCAGTCTAATGTCCATTGCTCGTGTTTCTTGGTCCAAGCAAGTCTCTTCTTTTTATTGGTGTCCTTTAGTAGTGGTACCTTTGAAGCAATTAGACTATGAAGACCTGATTCACGCGGTCTCCTCTGAACAGTTGATGTTGAGATGTGTCTGTTACTTGAACTCTGTGAAGCATTAATTTGGCTTGCAATTTCTGATGCTGGTAACTCTAATGAACTTATCCTCTGCGGCAGAGGTAACTCTGGGTCTTCCTTTCCTGTGGCGGTCCTCATGAGAGCCAGTTTCATCATAGAGCTTGATGTTTTTTCCTACTGCACTTGAAGAAACTTTCAAAGCTCTTGACATTTTCCGAATTGACTGACCTTCATGTCTTAAAGTAATGATGGACTTCCTGACGGGCCGCCCCCAGTTGGTGAAGGTAGGAAACAACATCTCTACTCCGCTGATCCTCAATACTGGGGCCCCACAAGGGTGCATTTTCAGCCCTCTCCTGTACTCCCTGTTCACCCACGATTGCGTAGCCATGCACGCCTCCAACTCAATCATCAAATTTGCAGACGACATTACAGTGGTAGGCTTGATTACCAACAACGACGAGACAGCCTACAGGGCGGAGGTGAGGGCCCTCGGAGTGTGATGTCAGGAAAATAACCTCTCACTCAATGTCAGCAAAACAAAGGAGATGATAGTGGACTTCAGGAAACAGCAAAGGGAGCACCCCCCTACCCACATCGACGGGACAGCAGTGGAGAAGGTTTTAAGTTCCTCGGTGTACCACAGACAGTGTGGTGAAGAAGACGCAACAGCGCCTCTTCAACCTTAGAAGGCTGAAAAAATGTGGCTTGTCACCAAATACCCTCACTAACTTATCACCGCCTGGTACGGCAACTGCTCTGCCCACAACCGTAAGGCTCTCCAGAGGGTAGTGAGGTCTGCACAACGCTTCACCGGGGGAAAACTACGTGCCCTCCAGGACACCTACAACACCCGATGTCACAGGAAGGCCAAAAATATCATCAAGGACAACAACCACCCGAGCCACTGCCTGTTCACCCTGCTACCATCCAGAAGGCGAGGTCAGTACTGGCGCATCAGAGCTGGGACAGAGAGATTGAAAAACAGCTTCTATCTCAAGGCCATCAGACTGTTAAACAGCCACCACTAGCACAGAGAGGAAGGCTGCCTACCTACAGACTTGATATCATTGACCACTTTAACAAATGGAACACTTGTCACTTTAATAATGGCACTTTAAGAATGTTTACATATCTCACATTACTCATCTCATATGTCTATACTGTATACTGTATCCTTCACAATCTATTCTTTACTATCTATTGCATCTTAGCCGCTCTGTCACTGCTCATCCATATATTTTATACTTACAATACCATTCAAAAGTTTGGGCTCACTTAGAATTTTCCTTGTTTTTGAAAGAAGAGCATTTTTTTTGTCAGTTAAAATAACATCAAATTGATCAAAAATACAGTGTAGACATTGTTAACGTTGTAAATGACTATTGTAGCTGGAAACGGGAGATTTTTTATGGAATATCTACATAGGCGTACAGAGGCCCATTATCAGCAACCATCACTCCTGTGTTTCAAAGCCACGTTGTGTTAGCTAATCGAAGTTGATCATTTTAAGGCTAATTGATCATTAGGGTTGTCACGTCCTGGCCATAGATAGCCCTCTGTGTTATCTATGGTGTTTTGGTCAGGACGTGACCAGGGTTTTTTTGTTGATCTATGTGGTGTGTTTCTATGTTGAGTTTTGTGTTGGTTCCCAATTAGAGGCAGCTGTTAGTTGTTGCCTCTAATTGGGAATCTTATTTAAGTTCGTTCCCTTCCCCACCTGCTGTGTGGGTTATTGTTTTCAGTTAGTGCATGTGTGCTACACTTCCGGTCATTATTTTTGACATTTCACATTTATAATAAAGAATGTGGAACAACATGTCCGATCGTGACAAGGGTGCAAAGCTGTCATCAAGGAAAAGGTTGGCTACTACATGATTCCATATGTGTTGGCTACTACATGATTCCATATGTGTTGGCTACTACATGATTCCATATGTGTTGGTTACTACATGATTCCATATGTGTTATTTCATAGTTTTGATGTCTTCACTATTATTCTACAATGTAGAAAATAGTAAAAAAGAGAGGAAAAACCCTTGAATGAGTAGGTGTGTCCAAACTTTTGACTGGTGCTGTGTACAACTCATTACAGACCAACTCATACATTTACCTACAATACAGTGGGTGTGCGCCAGAGATTGGAAGGTTGGACGTTTGATCCCCGGTTGAGGCATACTATGCACGGCTGTGGCATACTGCTTGGCTCTCAGCATTAAGGAAATAGATTGGGGGTAAGGCCCTGAGATGCGTAGACTAGCGTCCTATCCAGGGGGTGTACTTGTACATCAAGCTGCCTCACGCTACAAAAACAGGAAATAGGCTCCTGTTGCTATGGGCTGTTCCTCACACAAGGGTACATACTGTACTTATTACAGTTGACTTCTGATGACTTGGGATTTTGTGAATGTCAGTAAGAATTATGAAGATCCACTCTATAAACATTCTTACATCTGAAGCAAAGAGGAATACAGTAACATTTTGACTAGGTTAACCAGTCCAAACTCTGCCCTTGATAAAGAAAGCGTTGGTGGTTTGACAGGAGCAGCCTGTGATGATCATTGTGTGTTTTAGGTTCTCAGTGTGATGGTGATTCACATCATCAAGACAGAAGATCCAGACAGCGTCTAGCGCTCTGTATGAACACACAGGTTGAACACCTTGTGTGTGTGTGACGTCTATCCCCGGGGCCTGTCCCTGTCAGTGTTTGATTTCCTGTCTGTCAAACTCAGCATCTTGGCACTCCACCTCCTGTAGTCAGCCCTCCTTCAGAGACGCTCATTCTAGGGCTGACCGTTTCTATGGTATTACAATCCTTTCTCGCTTTCTCTCTGTCCCTCTGCCGCTCTTTCTCACCCTCCTCCCTTCTCTCTCTTTCACACTCTCTCCCAAGCCGTCTTACTGGTCTAAAATGTATCTCTCTCGTTCTCTCTTTATGCTTCTGTCTTTTCATATCCCATAGTGAAGATGATTCATTCTGTTCTCTTGTTTAATTAAACATTATCTGCTACGTGTCCTGTTATTTCTAACTCTCATAGGTAGAGCCATAAACACACACACACACACACACACACACACACACACCCTTCCCCATATAGACTCCATGGCACAAGGCAGGGGAGATCCAAGACAAATGCTACCTTATTAAAAAAAAAATGTTTTAAGAGCTAATGAGCATCGACAACTTCTATTCAACAAGATATTCCATTGAATAGAATTCCAGTGAATGGATATTCTACAGGATCAATGTGCTGCATCAAGAGGTTCTGTTTCTAATTAAAATAGCAAGTCTTTCAAGTATAGGTTGGAGTTTCAATTAAATATTGAAGAACTGGTGTGTGTGTGTGTACGTGTGAGAGTGTGTTCCTGTCTGCTGTCTTTCTCTGTGGGCACTGCCAAGCTCCAGCTATTGACTGGCAGTCTGCCCTCCTCACCTCACACTCTCCACTACCCTCAGAGAGATGGACACCCACACACACAGACACACACACAGACCGATACACACAGGAAGGTTACAAGCGGGCATGCAACTCAGCAGGGGTTCAACAATTGGCTAGCTCGGAGGTCCTGGGTGGGTAAGTGTTGGCGCTGACCTCATTTGATTGGCTGCCCTCCCAGCTGGCCTCCCATCCACCACTGCACCATAGCCAATCACACCCCACTGTTACCCCTCCCAGTCTACTGTGACCCCCCTATTGGTTGGCTCAATAGTCCAACTGTCTCAACTACTGCTTCAAACAATAACATGTACTCTGGGGCCTGGGAAGTCTTCTTTTACTCAAACACACATGCACACAGAGAGACAGAGACAGAACAAAGAGAGATAGGAAAGAGAGAGCTACGGGGAAAGGTACTGAGAAATAGAGAGATACTGGAGAGAGATACAGGAAGATGGAGAGATTCTCTCCCTTCTTTCTCCTCCTAAAAATACCAGTGGGCTGAGAGACAATAATCTAGACAGTATATCACCACCCACTGCCACTCTACGTCCTAAGTAGTCTCTCTCTCTCTCTCTCTCTCTCTCTCTCTCTCTCTCTCTCTCTCTCAGCTTAGTAAATTACATTTTGCTCAGGCAGGCTTTAGTTCTATAAGTGTGTGTTCTTGTCTCTTGGTGTTTTAATTACGTAGCTAACACTGATAGCAAGACTAGATTGGACATGCTGATCGTCCTGTGTTTAAAACAGATGGTTCTTTTTAGACAGAGGAAAGGGGATGAGGAGAGGAGTGGTGGTGTGTGTGTGTGTGTGTATATGAAAGGTTGTTTGGAGAACACTATTATTGTCAGTGTGTGCTTGTGTATACCGTATGCAACTAGTAAGTAGACTCAGATGGAACATATCTATAGATTTACACTGTAGGTTTAGTATATTATATTAGATTTCAGTAGAGTATAGTATAGTGGAGTAAAGAAGAGTGGAGTAGATAAAGTAGATTAAAGTACATTATAGTAGAGTAAATTAGATTACAGTAGAGAAAAGAAGAGTAGATTAGATTACTGTAGAGTAGATTAGATTACAGTAAAGTAGAGTAGCTTAAAGTACATTATAGTAGAGTAAATTAGATTACAGTAGAGTAAAGAAGAGTAGATTAGATTACTGTAGAGTAGATTAGATTACAGTAAAGTAGAGTAGCTTAAAGTACATGATAGTAGAGTAGATTACAGTAAAGTAGAGCAGATTTGCGTAGAGTATAGTAGAGTAAAACCTAATCAAATAGAACAGAACAGAATCCAAGTACACTAACCTGTGAATCCCAGTACACTAACCTGTGAATCCCAGTATACTAACCTGTGCACACACCTGTGCAGGTGAGTACAGCTTCCGTCTGTGATGCCGTCTGTGTCCCTCATGTCTTTCTCCTCCTCTATGGGGAGGGGTCACTCCACTGTGATCCACTACGGCCCCTGTCATCAGCCCCACCCCCTGACCCTGCCTGGTCCCTCCTTCCAACCCTCCACCTGAAGACCACAATGGAAAGAAGAGGACCACAATGGAAATAAGAAGACCACAATGGAAAGAAGACCACAATGGAAATAAATAGTAAACAATGTTTGTGTTCTCATTAATGATTTTAAAATGCATTGAATCCACATGATTGGTTGAGATGGGTTTTTAAATTGTCTAATTTGTTACATTTATTTGACAGAGACAATGCACATCAATCAACATATCTGTAAATGTGGCAGATTTAGCCGACTAGCTAGGGGTCCCTAGATAAAATAAATAAATCATATTAATACTAATTTTAAAAAATCTAATCAAATGACCCCTACTACATCCAGGCGCACCAGAGGCCCCAGCCACGACCAGCCCAGTGCCCAGCCCCCCCATGCAGCAGGTGGGTAGTTGGAGTTGTCCCTGGGCTAGCTCCAGCTCAATCTCTGCATCCATCTCAGCATCCTCCTGGGCCTCTTTGTTTGAGTCATCAAGGTGCTTCAAGGAAAACAGATAATCTTACTTTAGTTATCCATCTATGACATGTTAATGGACTCTTCTGCTCTGCCATAGAGAGTTTGGTCCAACTTCTACACTGGATGCCATCTTAGCGTCTTTGAGCATTCTATTAATCCTTTCAGTAATATTTGGAATCTTGTCTACGTTTACACATTCAGTTCCCCAGCATTGCACAGTAGTGTGTGTCTGCGCTGCGCGTCCCCCATACAGTACCTTCATGAGCACGGCCACCACCACGTTGATGAGTACGAACTGGGCGGTGAGGACGAAGGAGACAAAGTACATGGGAGAGATGAACTGGAGTCCAGCGTGGCACGGGTAGTCACTTGGACCTGGAGGGCACTCACGCAGGGTGTCCTGGAGGAGAGACAGGAAAAAGGGAAAAAAATGTACATAGAAAGAAAGAAAGGGGGTTGAGAGAGAGAAGATTTACAGAGGTAGACTAATTTTCCCAAATGAGGTAGCAATTTAACCAATCGAAAATTATGAACTATTATCAACTCCCTGTAAATAAGTACTTCATTAGGTAGTCGTCTCTGTCGGTTAGAGATCAGAGAATAAGTACTTCACTAGGTAGTCGTCTCTGTCGGTTAGATATCTGTGAATAAGTACTTCACTAGGTAGTCATCTCTGTCGGTTAGATATCTGTGAACAAGCACTTAATTAGCTAGTCATCTCTGTCGGTTCCATTTCAGTCACCTCTATGCTACTATGGGCAAGAGCATCTGTTAATTAAACTAAAAGACAGGATCTGATTGGAAGCAATGGACTTTGTATGATCCCTTCCCCCTGATAACCATGTGTTGCGAAAGACCCTCGATGCCACCTTTTCTAAAGCTTTTAGCTACCACTATAAAACAGATCCCTCTGCTCTCTCTCTCCCTCTCTCTCTTTCTTCTCTCCCTCTCTCTCTTTCTGTCGGCACAGTCTTGTTCTCATTTTCTGTCCAGCTTCTGTGCTACTTCTGTCTACATTTCTCATGATTCTCTAGTGTTTAAAGTCATAAATGGCCTACATTTACCATTTTAATTGATTTATTTTATTGTGCCAGATACATTGACTGAGGGTTTTGTGTACCTTCATGATGCCGTTCCAGTTGTCTCCGGTGGAGACCTGGAAGAGGGTGAGAAAGGCCATGCCGAAGTTCTCGAAGGTGGCATGCCGACTCATGCCCTCACACGGGTAGTCAGCATTACACACTGACAGATGGAGGGGAGGAAGGCAAGGAGGGAGCGAGGGAGAAACAGTGAGAGGTGGGAGGAGAAAGAGAGAGAGAGAGTGAAGGGAGAAGAGATGTAGAGAAAGGTGGGATAAGAGATAGAATGAGGGTGGGAGAGAGACTAATTTATCACTGTTCATCAAAATATTAATAAATATAAGACTTGTTTACTTATTTCTGACAGTTCACTGCAATATTTGAATGAGTATTTGTTTTGGCCCAAAGATAAGGGTATAGAGCCTCAGGATAATTTATTGTCAGTTAAGTTTATTGAGATGTTTTTGTTCAGTACAGTACATTTTGGTTATGCCTTTAGCTTTTAATCAAGTATGAGATGTTTTTGTTCAGTACAGTACATTTTGGTTATACATTTAGCCTTTTTATCAAGGATGAGAAGTTTTTGTTCAGTACAGTACATTTTGGTTATGCCTTTAGCTTTTAATCAAGTATGAGATGTTTTTGTTCAGTACAGTACATTTTGGTTATACATTTAGCCTTTTTATCAAGGATGAGAAGTTTTTGTTCAGTACAGTACATTTTGGTTATGCATTGAGCTTTTTATCAAGTATGATAGGTTTTGTTCAATACAGTACATTTTGGTCATACATTTAGCCTTTTTATCAAGAATTATACATATTTTTTTAAGTACAGTACATTTTGGTTAGAACAGTACATTTAGCCTTTTTATCAAGGATGAGAAGTTTTTGGTCAGTACAATTCATTTTGGTTATACATTTAGCCTTTTTTATCAAGGCTGAGAGGTTTTTGTTCAGTACAGTACATGTTCTATTATCTTTAGCTGTTTTAAGGTACTATTAAAACGGACTCACCCAGCTCTCCAAACAGTTCCACCCCCAGAGCAGCATAGATGAAGAACAGCAACATAAACAGCAGGCCCAGGTTCCCCACCTGACACACAGACAACCAATCAACAATCAATACAGAGATAGTCAACCAATCAGCAGTCAATATAGGTTGTCAAACTTCCTGCTTTGGGAGACATTCAGCCAATCCGTCCTCAATACGGACAGTTGAACCCCCACAGCAAGGAGTGAAATACAGTGCAGCAGGTCAAAGCACTGGTTGAAAGCATAGTGGCAACCTTGAACATGAGGTATAACCAGGCTGACATGACCAGGCCGCCCCAGGGACCTTACTAATGGTTATATGGGTGATTTGGCTTGTAGCACTAGAGGAAATAGACCGGAACCGAAACAACCCTCCCAACAACAACAAGGGAAAACCAATGAGGCCTGTCAGGGATGGATTGGCTGAAAGAAAAGAACATGGATAAAAAGCTCATCGATTTGAGGCAGAAAAGAATCCAGGAAAAATGCAGGGAGATGTATTATCCTGTGTATGTGTGCGTGCGTGTGTGCGTACGTACCCGATTGCGTAGGTGTATCTGGGTGTGTGTGTGTGTGTGTTGCTATCCAAGGAGATACAAAGCAAATGTGGTAAAACAACCCAAGGGATCAAGTCAAATGAGAGGAGTTTCTAAGCCTGTGTACATTAACAGTATATACTAACTAGTGGGAGATAGATACTCTCAAAGGACTGCAAGATGAAATTACATTCTCCTCCGAAAATAGATCATAGTTTAACAATCCAATTGCTTTTGGCTCAAAGTCAATGGGGAATAAAAAGTGAAAAGTTAATATTTGCGATAAGATGTCTTAATCTCATAAAAAAAGAGCTGGTGTCGGAAAGTTATCAAAATAGGAGTGGAGGACAACATGTGTCACAGCCCCACTTCTACCTTGACTTTGTTCATGGGTAATAGGGCACTACATAAGGAACAGGGTCAGTGGCAGAAAAGTCAGTGGCAGAGATATTGACAGTGCTCCTCCATCACTCTCCCCTATTCAGAACAAACCTCTTTCAGTGGTAGGGATAAAGGATATGGCACAGAGATGGGTATCTGGCAATGCCAGGAGAGGGCAAAGCACAATTTGTGTGTGTGTGTGTGTGTGTGTGTAATTGAGTGGATACACACCTGAGGTAGAGCCTGCACCACTGTGTCTAGAAGAGCTCTCATTCCTGTAGCCATCTTCAATAGCTTGAGAACTGGAGAGAGAGAGAGAGAGAGAGAGAGAGAGAGAGAGAGAGAGAGAGAGAGAGAGAGAGAGAGAGAGAGAGAGAGAGTGAGAGAGAGATAATATTGTCAATAATATTGTCAATAATAATATGTCCATAATATTTCCCATCTTGTTTTGTTTTCTCTTTCATATCATGTCATGTGTCTTCTCAGTGATGTTGACACTGGTCTACTACCATCGCTTTAATGTATTGTTGTTCTCATTAATATTGTTCTTGTAGTTGTTGTTAATAGTAATTCCATGTCCACTACTACTATTATTATTTCTGTTGGTCCCACCTTTTATTTATTATATATATATATAGAGAGAGAGAGGGTAAAGGAACAGATATAAAGAGTAGAAAGAGAAGAAAAGGGAAACATTGGTAGAGAACAGACAGTAGAGAGAAAAGAGAGAGAAGAGGGTATAGAACGATAGGTATTCTGAGGTTAGAGAATCTATACAATGCCCATGTCACAAAAAAAGAACCCGGGGCAACATTCTACCATTTTAACAGTAACGACTGAGAGAACAAGACTGTCCCGGGAAAAGAAGCAACATTTGTCTTCTGGAATATGGAGTCCTGGAGATCCACCTTGGCTCTTACCCTGAAACATCATTACATTCTGAAGGTACTGTTTTAAAGACGAAGAGAAAACATTGCCAATGGCTCTTTTAGCTCCAAACACTTCTATGGAATTTGTCATTTGATTCTTTTATCTGTCACAAAGGGTACAAGTCTATGCTTTAGCTACCCCAATATTAAAGAACTTGGTTATACAGGTGTCCCCGGGGGAGAGAACGTTGGAGGAGGGGGCGAATGAGGGAGGGAGAGGGAGAGAAGGGGCGAGGAGGAGAAGAGGAAAGGAGGGGAGAGAAGGACGGAGCGAAAGGGGGGAGGAGGGGAGAGAAGGAGGGAGGAGAGGGGGAGGAGGGGAGGAGGGGAGGAGGGGAGAAGCGGGGAGGAGGGGAGAGAAGAAGGGAGGGAGAGAGAAGGGAAGGAATGGGATAGAAGGCTAGGAGAGGGAAAGAAGGGTGGAGGAAGGAGAGAAGAAGGGAGGATGGGACAGAAGGGGAGGACAGGGGATACATGGAGGAGAGAGAGAAAAGTGGAGACTTTCTAGTGGAGACTTTCAGGAGTCCCGCTAGCGGAACGCAAGCCCTAAGAGGTTTTAAGTGTTGGGAGTATTGGAGAGTCTGGCGTGCCCAAAGTAAATAATGTCTGTGAGTAAAACAGAACTGATTTGGCAGGCAAAAACCAGAGGAAAATCCATCCGAAAAAAATTGATTCTGTGAGGTGCCTCTTTTCCCTATGGCTTCCACTACATGGCAACAGTCTTTAAACAAGGTTTCATGCGTTTATCTTGAAAAGTGAGGAAGTCACTTCTCTCTTTTACGCCCGGGACCGTGAGCGCGCACCTCGGATTTTTCCTTTTTTATCGCCCAGGATATTATCCGTGTGAAATATTATTGTTTATATACATATTAGTGTACCTACGGATCGATTAGAAATGTTGTTTGAGTTGTTTGGACAAAGTTTATAGGTATATTTTCATTGGTCTCTATGTCTTCTATATTGGACGAGTGGACTGTGGATTTCTGAACAAAATGCGCCAACCAAACGGAGCTTTATGGATATAAAGAGGGACTTTTTCGAACAAAAGGAACATTTATTGTCTTGCTGGGACCCTTCGGATTGCCATCAGAAGAAGATCTTCAAAGGTAAGCAATTTATTGTATCGCTTTTTCTGAGTTTTGTGACACCCGTGCTGGTTATGTTATTATGCTAATGCAGAAAATATGCAGGGCGCTGTCCTCAGACAATCAAATGTTATGCTTTCGCCGTAAAGCCTATTTTGGAATCTGACAAAGCTGTGAGATTTCCAAGATTCTAAGCTTTTGAACAGTATGCAACACATGTATTTTCATGAATGTTTTATATTACTACTTTTGTAATTTGAATTTGTCGCTCTGCATTTTGGCTGAAGTTGTCTGTAACGCCCAGTCCTGGGTTTTCAGGCTGGAGCGTTTTGGGTTCATTTTGGTTTAGGGGTTTTCACAGTTCTATGGTGTCTAGTTCTATGTTGGGTTAATGGCTCCCAATTAGAGGCAGCTGAGTCTCGTTGTCTCTAATTGGGAACCATTTATATGTTTGGGGATTGCACCTTAGTTTCGTGGGTTATTGTTCATGTCATGTTTATGTTAGGCTTTTCGTGTTCGGTCGGGTTCTTGTCTAGTTAGGTTTCTACAGTCATGTCTAGTTAGGTTTCTCCGTGTTTCACTTAGATTTCGCCATTCATGTTTAGGGGTTTAGAGTTCTGTGTTCGTGTTTTAGGATTTAGCGTTAGGGCTCACGTCTGTTTCTTCGTTTATTGTTTGTTTTCGTTCTGTCCCGTGTGTTATAATTAAATCATGTATTCTGGCTACATCGCTGCGTCTTGGTCTGTCCGTCCGGAAGATAATCATGACAGAATAACCCACCAGCAAAAGACCAAGCAGCGAGAGACTCGGGAGTGCTGGACCAGGGAGGACCTCATCGGATCTCGCCTGGCACGGAGGTCCGTAAGGCAGCCCCAAGAAACTTTGGGGGCACACGAGAGGTTGGCCGGTTCAGGAGGGACTCTGAGCCAACCTCGTGCTTTATGGAGAGAGAGCGTTGGGGAGCGTCGCAGCGAAGGAGGCCGTGCTATGCAGTGTTGCGCACGGTTTCCCTATAGGGATCCAGAGGCCGGTGCGAGTGATTCGCCCACTCATCAGTCGGGCGAAAGAAGGGTTCAGCCAATAAGAGTGGTGCCATCGCTGCGCACTAAGTCCCCGGTGCGTCTCCTGGGACCCGGATATCCTGCTCCAGTTCCGTGTGCGGTGTCTCGCGTGTCCGCAGCCCAGTGCGAGATCCCAGCGCCACTCATTGGTCGGGCCGAGGTCTGTGTGCTACCTGGGAGAGTGGTGCCAGCTCTGCGAGCCAGGCCTCCAGTGCGCCTTTGGGCCCATGTTATCCTGTGGTCTTACGGGCAGAATCTCCGCACGCATTCCACAGCCCAGTCCGAGAGATTCCAGCTCCACTCACCCATGAGACCAGGGTTAGTGAGCTAGCTGGAGGTATGGTGTCGGCTCTCCATATCAGGTCCCGGTCCGGGCGGAGGTTTCTACACGTCCAGTCCCGTTCCACGCTCCGAGACCCCTGTTCCACGCTCCGAGACCCTGTTCCACGTTCCGAGATCCCTGTTCCACGCTCCGAGATCCCTGTTCCACGTTCCAAGATCCCTGTTCCACGTTCCAAGATCCCTGTTCCACGTTCCAAGATCCCTGTTCCGGCGTTCCAAGATCCCTGTTCCGCGTTCCAAGATCCCTGTTCCGTGTTCCAAGATCCCAGTCCGTGTAGTAGTGTGTCTACGTCCAGTCCCTGCTCACGCACCCAGCTCCCCGTGCGTTCAGAGAGTCCAGCACGTCCCTGCTCTCGGCCCCGCGCACCAAGCTCCCGTGCGCTCCGAGTCCAGCACCGTCCTGTTCGGCTCCGGCGCCAAGCTCCCGTGCGCTCCGAGTCCAGCACGCCCTGTTCGACTCCGGCGCACCCAGCTCCACGTGCGCTCCGAGAGTCCAGCACGCCCTGTCCCGGCTCCGCGCACCAAGCTCCCGTGCGTTCAGAGAGTCCAGCACGCGTCCTGTCCCGCCCGCCGCACCAAGCTCCCCGTGCGTTCAGAGAGTCCAGCACGTCCTGTCCCGGCTCCGCGCACCAAGCTCCCGCGCGTTCAGAGAGTCCAGCACGTCCTGTCCCGGCTCCGGCGCTCAAGCTCCCGTGCGTTCAGAGAGTCCAGCGCGTCCCCTGTCCCGGCCCACCGCAAGCTCCCGTGCGCTCAGAGAGTCCAGTCGACCAGTTCCTGCTCCACGCACCCAGAGTCCCAGTGAGCATCACGAGTCCAGTACTGCCAGTTCCTGCTCCACGCACCAGCGCCCCAGTGAGCATCCACAAGTCCAGTACGACCAGTTCCTGCTCACGCACCAGAGTTCCAGTGAGCATCACAAGTCCAGTACTGCCAGTTCCTGCTCCACGCACCAGAGTCCCAGTGAGCATCACGAGTCCAGTACGACCAGTTCCCGCTCCACGCACCAGAGTCCCAGTGAGCATCACGAGTCCAGTACTGCCAGGTCCTGCTCCACGCACCAGAGTTCCAGTGAGCATCACAAGTCCAGTACGACCAGTTCCTGCTCCACGCACCAGTGTTCCAGTGAGCATCACAAGTCTAGTACGACCAGTTCCTGCTCCACGCACCAGAGTTCCAGTGAGCATCACAAGTCCAGTACTGCCAGTTCCTGCTCCACGCACCAGAGTTCCAGTGAGCATCACAAGTCCCAGTACTGCCAGTTCCTGCTCCACGCACCAGAGTTCCAGTGAGCATCACGAGTCCGATAGGGCCAGCTTCTGCTCCACGCACCAGAGTTCCTAGAAAGGGTCCAGGGCCTCCGGTGCGTGACATCAGACCAGCACGGCCAGCACCGGAGCTCCCACCTGGGACAAAAAGGAACTCCACCTAGATCCCCCCACAGACTTTTTGGGCGCGTCCGAGTCCGCGCCTTTGGGTACTGTAACGCCCAGTCCTGGGTTTTCAGGCTGGAGCGTTTTGGGTTCATTTTTTGGTTTAGGGGTTTTCACAGTTCTATGGTGTCTAGTTCTATGTTGGGTTAATGGCTCCCACCAGAGGCAGCTGAGTCTCGTTGTCTCTAATTGGGAACCATTTATATGTTTGGGGATTGCACCTTAGTTTAGTGGGTTATTGTTCATGTCATGTTTATGTTAGGCTTTTCGTGTTCGGTCGGGTTCTTGTCTAGTTAGGTTTCTACAGTCATGTCTAGTTAGGTTTCTCCGTGTTTCACTTAGATTTCGCCATTCATGTTTAGGTTTAGAGTTCTGTGTTCGTGGTTTTTTAGGATTTAGCGTTAGGCTCACGCCTGTTTCTTCGTTTATTGTTTTGTTTTCGTTCTGTCCCGTGTGTTATAATTACATCATGTATTCTGGCTACATCGCTGCGTCTTGGTCTGTCCGTCCGGAAGATAATCATGACATTGTCACAGGAGGGGCGCCTGTGCGCCACTGCTCCCTGCCCTCTTTGGAATCCTCTCCCTAGTTCTTTCTCATCAGTCAGCCACACTAGTTACTGTAGCATTCACACAGAAAAATACCCTCCGGGCTCGAGCTGCATAAGCCTTCCAATCAGATAACACAACCCCTCGTTTTTCCACATATTGACTGTGCGGTAATTACCATATATTTCCCAGGTGGTCGTTCTGCGGTCCCGGTGTGGTATTGTAGCGGGCGAAGGATTGATTAGTAGTATCATTATCTGTTCATTCACAGTGAGGTGTTAAGGTGGTCTGTGTGAGTGAGAGAGTGAGAGAGTGAGAGAGAGAGTGAGTGAGAGAGTGAGAGAGAGAGTGAGAGAGAGAGATAGACATAGACATAAGTATTTCCCGTGACTGTGCCTGAAAACCAAATGTTTTCCTAGCCCACCACTCCACCCTGGACAGCCTCTATGACCAGGTCCACCTATACAAGGCAGCAGTTCCCACCTTCGCCCGGACTCTAAAGGACATCACTCTCAAACGTAGCCCTAACACTTCACACAGGAGCAACAGATCAATAGACACCCCGCCCAGACCAGCGAGACACTCTCCCAGACCTACGGGACCCTCCCTGGACCTACACATAGAGGACCCACACCGAGAGGACTTACATCCAGACCACAACACCACCAGCCACATACACACCCCCACCCCAACCAATCAACACCCCCCCAAGTCAACCATGCCCACGCCCCATTTAGGCCCCCTCAGATCCGGCCCACCCCATGCACCCCACCCCCGCAAAGAGGGACTCAACATAGAAGTCACACATACGCCCAGGCCATGAGCGGGCAAACAGGCCCAACCCCCACTCTTACACTAGCCCAAGCCAATGGCATGTACCAGACGCTCAGCAGGCTCTGCTCACACTTACTGGCCTGAGGCCAAACCACATGACCAACAACATTGGACACTTTATGGAACACAAAGCCTTCACTATCTCATCCTGGAATATCCAAGGCCTGAGGTCATTTGCCTTTGGCCTAAAGAGCAGGAACCTGGACTTCATCAAAGAAATCGGTAAAACAGACATTGTCATCCTGAAAGAAACCTGGTATAGAGGAGACGGATCCACTGGTTGCCCTCTAGGTTACAGACAGGTGGTAGTACCAAACTACCAGGTGTGAAACAGGGAAGGGACTCAGGGGGTATGCTAATTTGGTATAGAGCAGACCTAACTCACTCCATTAAATTAATCAAAACAGGAACATTTTACATTTGGCTAGAAATGCAAAAGGAAAGGATCTTAACAGAGAAAAATGTCCTCCTGTGTGCTACCTATATCCCCCCACTGGAATCCCCATACTTTAACTTCTTAGGGAGCAGCTCCCGAGGTGACGGTTTTGGAGAGCCTGGCGTTCCCAAAGTAAAATGCCTCCCACTCAGGCCCAGAAAATAGGATATGCACGTAATTAGTACTATTAGATAGGAAACACTCTGAAGTTTCTAAGAGTGTTAAAATATTGTCTGTGAGTATAACAGAACGGATATGGCAGGCGAAAACCCGAGGAATTTCTGTCCTGGAAAAAGTGATTTTGACACTGCCTCATTTTGAACCCCTCCCTTATGAAAATGCCCATATAAGGGAGTAGGATTTCAGTACCTATTGCTTCCACTGGATGTCAACAGTCTCGAGACACTGTTTTGATTCTATTTAGTTGATCAGGATGGTGATAGAAGAAGAATTAGGAAGTGGTCACAGAGAAGTAAACAGAAGAGAATGCGCGTTCACCGGCTTGCGCGCGCTGTGGTTTTTTCGTTTCCTATTGCCCAGTTTATATTCCGGTTGAAATATTATACAAAATATACATAAAAGTGTTCCTAAGGATACATGATCAATGATGTTGGACAAGTTTATAGGTATAGGTTGAACGAGTTCTCTTCACGTTTCAATGGGCGAGTGGACGCTGTATTTTCTTATCATAACGCACCAACCAAACAGAGATTTATGGATATAATAAATTACTTTTTCTAACAAAAGAACCATGGATTGTCTTCGTTGGACACTTGGGAAGCCCTCAGCAGAAGTTCTTCAAAAGGTAATTGATTTGTTTTCGCTGTGAAATGTGTTTTGTGTGAACCACAATGGTTTATGAATTTATGGTAATGGGAAAAAAAAGGAGGCGCTACCCTCAAACAATCAAATGTAGTGCTTTCGCCGTAAAGCCTTTTTGAAATCGGACAACGCTGTGATATTACCAAGAAGCAGAGCTTTTGATGACTACGCAACACTTGTATATTGATGAATGTTTAATAATTCAACTTTGCATTTCACCGGGTAGTGTCGGTATATTTGACCTCTCAGCTTCCCTATCAAATCTAAAAATCTCAAATAGAAAACGAAAGAAAATGAACAACTGTCACGCCCTGACTGGTAGGAGCCTGTTCATGTCTCCTTTTGGTTTGGTCAGGGTGTGATTTGGGGTGGGCATTCTATGTTATAGTTTTGTATTTCTTTGTTTTGGCTGAGTGTGGCTCTCAATCAGGGACAGCTGTCTATCGTTGTCTCTGATTGGGAACCACACTTAAGCAGCTATTTTTCCCTCCAGCTTTGTGGGAGGTTGACTCTGTTTATGTGCCGTTGGTGCTATACGTTTGATCTTCGTTTGTTGTTTTTGTATTGTGTGAGTTAACCAAATAAATATGTTTAACTCCACCCGGCACGCTGCGCCTTGGTCCGTCTTTGAAGATCGTGACAACAACAATGACAAATGGTTTAATGAAGAATGCAAAAATCTGAGAAAGAAATTGAGAAACCTGTCCAACCAAAAACATAGAGACCCGGAAAACCTGAGTCCACTATGGTGAATCACTAAAACAATACAGAAATACACTACGGAAAAAGAAGGAACAGCACGTCAGAAATCAGCTCAATGTAATTGAAAAATCCATAGACTCTAACCACTTCTGGGAAAATTGGAAAACACTAAACAAACAACACAAAGAATTATCTATCCAAAATGGAGATGTATGGGTAAACCATCTTTTTGGCTCTATAACAAAGAACAAACATCAAAAACATATACATGATCAAATACAAATCTTAGAATCAACTATTAAAGACTACCAGAACCCACTGTATTCTCCAATTACCTTGGAGACAACAAATTACAATTGGCTATACTAAAACTCTTTAACATCATCCTTAGCTCTGGCATCTTCCCCAATATTTGGAACCAAGGACTGATCACCCCAAACGACAAAAGTGGAGACAAATTTGACCCCATAACTACCGTGGGATATGCGTCAACAGCAACTATGGGAAAGTCCTCTGCATTATCATTAACAGCAGACTCGTACATTTCCTGAGTGAAAACAATGTACTGAAGAAATGTCAAATTGGCTTTTTACCAAATTACCGTACAACAGACCACGTATTCACCCTGCACACCCTAATTAACAAACAAACAAACCAAAACAAAGGCAAAGTCTTCTCATGCTTTGTGGATTTCAAAAAAGTCTTCGACACAATTTGGCATGAGGGTCTGCTATACAAATTGATGGAAAGTGGTGTTGGGGGAATAACATATGACATTATAAAATCCATGTACACAAACAACAAGTGTGCGGTTAAAATAGGCAAAAAACACACATATTTCTTCCCACAGGGCCGTGGGGTGAGACAGTGATGCAGCTTAAGCCCCACCCTCTTCAACAATATATATCAACGAATTGGCGCGGGCACTAGAAAAGTCTGCAGCACCCGGCCTCACCCTACTAGAATCTGAAGTCAAATGTCTACAGTTTTCTGATGATCTGGTGCTTCTGTCACCAACCAAGGAGGGCCTACAGCAACACATAGATATTCTGCACAGATTCTGCCAGACCTGGGCCCTGACAGTAAATCTCAGTAAGACCAAAATAATGGTGTTCCAAAAAAGGTCCAGTCGCCAGCACCACAAATACAAATTCCATCTAGACACCGTTGCCCGAGAGCACACAAAAAACTATAAAAAACTATACATACCTCGGCCTAAACATCAGCGCCACAGGTAACTTCCACAAAGCTGTGAACGATCTGAGAGACAAGGCAAGAAGGGCATTCAATGCCTTCAAAAGGAACAAAAAAATTTGACATACCAATTAGGATCTGGCTAAAAATACTTGAATCAGTTATAGAACCCACTGCCCGTTATGGTTGTGAGGTCTGGGATCCGCTCACCAACCAAGAATTCACAAAATGAGACACCAAACACCAAATGGAGACTCTGCATGCAGAGTTCTGCAAAAACATCCTCCGTGTACAACGTAGAACACCAAGTAATGCATGCAGAGCAGAATTAGGCCGACACCCGCTAATTATCAAAATCCAGAAAAGAGCCGTTAACCTCTTAGCGCGCCGATCCCTTTAGCGGGATCGTTTTCAGAGCAAACATAACGCGCCAAATTCAAAATACATATTCGTAATACATATTCGTAATATTTAACTTCGATATACAAGTGTTGCATAGTGTTGCATAGCCATCAAAAGCTCTGCTTCTTGGCAATATCACTGCGTTGTCAGATTTTAAAAAGGCTTTACGGCGAAAGCACTACATTTGATTGTTTGAGGCTAGTACCTCACATATTTTCCACATTAGCATAAATTCATATCCAGCTCGGTTCTCAAAATATCCATATCACAGCTAATATAAATCGCTTACCTTTCAAATAACTTCTTCTGAGGTCTTCCCAAGTGTCCAAACAAGATAATCCATGGTTCTTTGTTAGAAAAAGTAAATAATTATATCCATAAATATCCGTTGTTTTTGGCACGTTACGTTCAGCTACTCCACCAAGCATTGTCAGTCTACTCGCCCGTTTTACAGTGAAGGGATCGCGTTCAAATTATACCTCTCATCTTTTCACAAACAAATCAAATATCATTAATAATGCATCCTTATGTATTCTTTTATGAATAATAGCGATCATATTTTACAAGAACGGTAAGTGAAACGTTAAAAGACGAAAAGAAAGTTGGTCGCTGGCGCTTCACGTTCGTGAACGTGCACGCCTGTTTACCTATTTTCCCTACCCGTAGTAATTCTCTCTCTCTAAGGATCTGGTCAGAGCTTTTTCCTCCATACCCTTTCCAGAGACTGTTGACATCTAGTGGAAGCCATAAGTACTGCAACCTCGGTCCTATTCCCCATAGAAAAATATTACATGGGCTTCAAAATGAGAGGAGAGCCAAAGAAAATAAATTCCGGACAGAAATTTCTCTGGTTTTTGCCTGCTAAATCTGTTCTGGAATAGCCACAGACTATATCTTAATGGTTTTATAAACTTCAGAGTGTTTCCTATCCAATAGTACTAAATATGTAAATATCCTAGTTTCTGGCCATGAGTGGTAGGCATTTAACTTTGGGCACGTCAGACAGGCGAAAATTCGGAAAATGGGACCCTAGCTGGAAGAGGTTAAATTCTACAACCACCTAAAAGGAAGCGATTCCCAAACCTTCCATAACAAAGCCATCACCTACAGAGAGATGAACCAGGAGAAGAATCCCCCTAAGCAAGCTGATCCTGGGGCTCTGTTCACAAACAGACCCCATAGAGCCCCAGGAAAGCAACACAATTAGACAAACCAAATCACGAGAAAACAAAATTATAATTACTTGACACATTGGAAAGAATTAACAAAAAAACTGAGCAAACTAGAATGCTATTTGGCCCTAAACAGAGATGTCTGCAAATGCGAGTAAAACTAAATGCATGCTCTTCAACCGATCACTGCCCACACCTGCCCGCCCGTCCAGCATCACTACTCTGGACGGTTCTGACTTAGAATATGTGGACAACTACAAATACCTAGGTGTCTGGCTAGACTGTAAACTCTCCTTCCAGACTCACTTAAATATCTCCAATCCAAAATTCAATCTAGAATCGGCTTCCTATTTCGCAACAAAGCATCCTTCACTCATGCTGCCGAACATACCCTCGTAAAACTGACCACCCTACCGATCCTCGACTTCGGCGATGCCATTTATAAAATAGCCTCCAACACTCTACTCAACAAATTGGATGCAGTCTATCACAGTGCCATCTGTTTTGTCACCAAATCCCCATATACTACCCACCAATGCGACCTGTACGCTCTCATTGGCTGGCCCTCACTTCATACTCGTTGACAATCCCACTGGCTCCAGGTCATCTACAAGTCTTTGCTAGGTAAAGCCCAGCCTTATCTCAGCTCACTGGTCATCTTAGCAGCACCCACCCGTAGCACGCACTCCAGTCGGCATATCTCACTGGTCAACCCCAAAGCCAATTCCTCCTTTGGCCGCCTTTCCTTCCAGTTCTCTGCTGCCAATGACTGCAACGAACTACAAAAATCACTGAAGCTGGAGACTCATATCTCCCTCACTAGCTTTAAGCACCAGCTGTCAGTGCAGATCACAGATCTCTGCACCTGCACATAGCCCATTTGTAAACAGCCCATCCTACTACCTCATCCCCATACTGTATTTATTTATTTATTTATCTTTCTACTTTGCACCCCAGTAACTTGCACATTTATCTTCTGCACATCTACCATTCCAGTGTTTAATTGCTATATTGTAATGACGTCGCCACCATGGCCTATTTACTGCCCTACCTCCCTTATCTTACCTCATTTACACTCACTGTATATAGACTTATTTTATATATATATATATTTTCTATTGTACTATTGGCTGTATGTCTGTGTATTCCATGTGTAACTCTTTGTTTTTGCATGTATCAAACTGCTGTGTTTATCTTGACCAGGTCGCAGTTGTAAATGAGAACTTGTTCTCAACTAGCCTCCCTGGTTAAATAAAGGTAAATAATAATAATAATAATAATAATAAATAAGGAAAGCTATGTACAGACTCAGTGATCATAGTCTTGCTATTGAGAAAGGCCGCCGAGGCAGACCTGACTCTCAAGAGAAGACAGGTTATGTGCACACTGCCCACAAAATGAGGTGGAAACTGAGCTGGACTTCCTAACCTCTTGCCCAATGTATGACCATATTAGAGACACATACTTCCCTCAGATTACACAGATCCACAAAGAATTCGAAAACAAACCCAATTTTGATAAACTCCCATATCTACTGGGTGAAATACCACAGTGTGCCATCACAGCAGCAAGATTTGTGACCTGTTGCCACAAGAAAAGGTCAACCAGTGAAGAACAAACACCACTGTAAATACAACCCATATTTATGCTTATTTATTTTCCCTTTTGTACTTTAACCATTTGTACACCGTTACAGCACTGTATACAGTGGGGAAAAATAATCTTTGTAGGGAGTTGAAAGTCCGTGTTGCCCAGCGACAGCCCCAAAACATCACTGCTCTAGAGGAGATCTGCATGGAGGAATGGGCCAAATACCAGCAACAGTGTGTGAAAACCTTGTGAAGACTTACAGAAAACGTTTGACCTCTGTCATTGCCAACAAAGGGTATATAACAAAGTATTGAGATAAACTTTTGTTATTGACCAAATACTTATTTTCCACCATAATTTGCAAATAAATTAATTAAAAATCCTACAATGTGATTTTCTGGATTTTTTTCCCTCATTTTGTCTGTCATAGTTGAAGTGTACCTATGATGAAAATTACAGGCCTCTCTCATCTTTTTAAGTGAGAGAACTTGCACAATTGGTGGCTGACTAAATACTTTTTTCCCCCACTGTATATACATAATATGACATTTGTAAAGTCATTATTCTTTTGGAACTTCTGTGAGTGTAATGTTTACTGTTCATTTTTATTGTTTATTTCACTTTGTATGTTATCTACCTCACTTGCTTTGGCAATGTTAACATATGTTTCCCATGCCAATAAAGCCCCTTGAATTGAATTGAATAGAGATTGAATTGAATAGAGAGACGGACGGAGGAGGCTGATGATGATAACGAGGGGAGAAATAGTATGTAGAGTAGAATATGGAATGCCAGCATTAGCTTTATTCCATTAGTATGGAGGTGAAAAGGGAAGTGTGTGCGTGTGTGCGTGTGTGCGTACGTGCATGCATGGGTGTGTTTGTACCTCGTGCTATCCGCAGCACCCTCATGATTCTGATGATGGTAGGGTTGATGGGTAGAGAAGCGTTGTAGTCAATCTCCTCCAGAATGATGCCCATCACTGACAACAACACTATGGACAGGTCCAGCTGGTTCCACCTACAGGGGAGGATACACACACATGTACATGTACACACAGACAGACAGATGAACACACACATGTACACACACACAGACAAACACAAGCACATACACACCACATACATGTACACACAGACAGACAGATGAACACACACACATGTACACACAGACAGACACATGTACACACAGAGAGACAAACAGACAGACTTTGTCATATGGTAGATCAGTCATTCACGTTTTCCTCCCAGTCTTCTTTGATGGTGTAAATGTTTCTTGACATAGATAATGATTTAGTGCTTGAGGAGTACTATAACCAGGCACAGCGGTGTGTGTGTGTGAGTGCAGTCTAGGCTTATGTAACAGTCAGAGGCATACCACGGTGCTACTGTAGGAAATACTGTTAAAGGGTCAAATCCTGTTAAAGGGTCAAATCAAAGTTCTGTTGGAACTTCATGATTAAAACAAAAAAACGATCTGCTCTCTGTCTATTACATCTATATGGACTTGATGACGGCACGTCAAATACCCATCACTTCTAATCAGGCACTTTCAGATATGAGTCTTATCTAATACCTTTTCGCTGTAACATCTCCATGTTAAACAGGATCTACATTGGGACATAAGTGTGTGTGTGTGTGTGTGTGCGTGTGTGTCAGTGTGTGTTTATCATCACGATCTACATGGGGAAATAATTGGTTGAAGATAATATGTAATTAAAGGAGCTGATCAAAGCTCACATCAGTTCTGGTCCTCTCCTGTGGTTTACATTAACACATTACAATTACACTGGAGGGGATTCCACAGACCAGAATACGCATTAGGATATTAAGCCTTAGATATTTCCATAATCACTTAATGTGTGTGTGTGTCCGTGTGTGTTGTGTGTGTGTGATGGGTGTCCTATTGTACCTGTCCTTGAAGAAGCGTCGGAACCCAAAGCCGATGAGCTTGAGGACAGATTCCACCACGAAGGTAGTGGTGAAGAAATAGTTACAATACTTCAGACTAGTCTCCAACGACTAGAGAAAGATGGAGTAGAGAGAGAGAGGGGAAGAGAGAGAAAGAGATAGACAGAGAGGGGGGAAGACAAGAGAGGGAAAAGAGAGAGAGAGAGAGAGAGACAGAGAGGGGGGAAGACAAGAGAGGGAAAAGAGAGAGAGAGAGAGAGAGAGAGAGAGAGAGAGAGAGAGAGACAGTGAGAGAGAGACAGTGAGAGAAATAAGAAAGACAGAGGGAGAGATAGGAGAGACAGTGAGAGAAATAAGAGAGATAGGAGCGAGAGAGAGAGAGAGAGAGAGAGAGAGAGAGAGAGAGAGAGAGAGAGAGAGAGAGAGAGAGAGAGAGAGAGAGATGGGTTAGTATTTGTTGAATGTGAGGGTCACATTGTAGCCTTGTTGAGACAGTACTTCAAAAACCAAGCTATGTCACTATACAATCTCAAGATTCAAAGACAAATAGAGTACCCTCACACGTCCATACCTGTGGTTGGCTGTAGTGCTCCAGGGACATAGTAATGACATTGATACAGATGATGAAGGTGATGAAGAGGTCCAGGTAGTGGCTGGTACACAGAGTGTGGATCATCAGACGACCATGGCTATAGTTGGTATAGTAGGGTAGCTTCTGGGCCTCTGTAGGGTGAAGAGGAAGGAGGAGGGAGAGGAGGAGAGGAGAGGGGATAAGAGGAGAGGAGAGAAGAGAAGAGGGGAGAGGGGAAGAAGACGAGAGAAGAGGGGAGAGGGGAGGAAGACGAGAGAAGAGGGGAGAGGGGGGGAAGAGGAGACGGGAGGGGAGAGGGAGGGGGATGAAGAAGAGAGGGGAGAGGGGAGGATGAGGAGAGAGGAGAGGAGAGGAGAGGAGAGGAGGGGAAGGGAGGGGATGAGGGGAGGGGATGAGGGAGAAAGGGAGGGGTAGCGGAGATAGGGAAGAGAGGAGAGAGAGAGAAGTGAGAGGGAGAGGAGGGGAAAAGAGAGATATAGAGGATTGTAGAGGTAAGAAGGAAGATGGGAGGGAGGAGAGGATGGGTGAAGAGAAAGCAAGAGGTGAGAGAGAAAGGATGGAAGACAGGGAGCGAGTAGAGTGGAGAGAAAGAAAGGATGAGCTAATCTACAGAGAAATTATAAATATCATTTTCCTTAAACAGGAAGTAAAATAGACCTAAATGGACTAAAGTGATGAATGACCATCCTCATATAGTAATATAATGATATCATCATGTATTACATCAAACCACCTGCAGAGACGGGCCAGTTAAACATTCTACTTTAATTCTCCGGCTCCCAGGATAGTTTGACCCCATCCTCTCCGACTTGCAGTTTGACCCCATCCTCCCCAACTTTCAGTTTGACCCCATCCTCCCCAACTTTCAGTTTGACCCCATCCTCCCCAACTTTCAGTTTGACCCCATCCTCCCCAACTTTCAGTTTGACCCCATCCTCCCCAACTTTCAGTTTGACCCCATCCTCCCCAACTTTCAGTTTGACCCCATCCTCCCCAACTTTTTATCACACTTTCATATTCTTATTTTTCTACTTCTCTTAATTGGTTCAATGAATCTCATGTTATTCGACCTCTTTAATAATAACTATACACTCTAAAAATGTGTGTTTCAACAAGGGTTCTTCTAAGATCCTCAAAGTTCTTTGAAGAACCTTGGGGTTCTTGGCACTCATAGTGGCCCCCAAAAGGTTTTTCCAAGAACCCCATAGGAGGTGACAAATGACAAATGTAAAGATCACAATGTAAGGTAAGGTTTGTCCCTTGTATTATTCTAAGTTGATATTGTTTTATGATTACACCATCTATCTTTTAATATTTTTGCAAATCTTTCTAAAACAGAAAATGGACACAATTCAATGGATATCAATGAACAAAAAGGTAACAATATGTAGGCTATAAGAATATGTTGAAGGCTAGCTGTATTGGGTGCAGGTGACTGAAATGCTCACTTCTGTGTCCGTAGGTATCTGAACAAAAACCAAGGTATGAATACTGCAGTGTGCATGTTTGTTGATCATCTGCATATTGACTATTTTTTGGATTCACAGACTTCACCCTCCCTTCATTTCTGATGAATATAACAGGAAACCTGTTTCACCATTCACTGCAAAATCATTCTAGCTGTGGATACAGAGAACATCAACTTTAACATGCCAGAGGATATACCCATTGGACTTGGGGCTCTGCTGGGAGTTGACCTCATATTTTGATTTTTTTTATTCGGCTTTGCCACTAAAATCATAACAAACAGTGAGAACTAAAATATTGTGTTATTGTTGTTATTGTTATGCATATTAGTAATAATATTAATAATAACATTAATAATACTAATAATCATACTACTAATAATATTATTATTAATAATATTAATAATAATAATATTAATAATAATATTAATAATAATATTAATACTATTAATACTAACAATAACAGGTGAGGGGGGAGATAAAAAGGTTCTTCAAAAGGTTCTTTGAGTATCCATTAAAAGGGGTTCCCTTTTAAAGGGTTCTTCGAAGAACCTATAGGGGTACCCCCACAGTTTCAATTTGAAGAACCCCCAAAGGATCCTCCAGGAACCTTTTCTTCTTAGAGTGTATGCTCACTGATGCTACAATGGCTATTCTATTCTACTGAGCCTTTTATTAGGTCTTATTGTTGTTGCGTTGTAGAGAAGGAACCTGCCAGGAAGCATTTAGTTGGACGGTGTACACCATGTGAATCCTGTTCATACAACAGCCATAAGACTGCTGAACCCCCTTTTTGTTGTTGTTGCACAATTGCACTGGCTCTATGCACGCTCACTGGACTCTACACTTTAACTCTGCACTGTTGGGAAAGGGCTCGTAAGTAAGCATTTCACAGTAAAGTCTACACCTGTTGTACTCAGCACATGTGACAAATAAAATGTGATTTGATTTGATAAAACTTGAAACGACTTTGCTTTTCCTCTATGTAACCCTATCTATCTCCACCCTCCATCCCTTCTCTCTCCCTCTCTCTCCTTCCCCATCCCTCCCCCTCCATCCCTCCCCTCTCTCTCCCTCCATTCCTCCTCTCTCTCTCTCCCTCCTTCCCCATCCCTCCCCTCCCTCCATTCATCCCCTCTCTCTCTCCTTCCTTCCCCATCCCTCCCCCTCCATCTCTCCTTCCCTCCATTCCTCCCCTCTCTCTCTCCTTCCTTCCATTCCTTCCCTCTCTTACTCCCTCCCTCCTTCCCCATCCCTCCCCCTCCTCCCCTCCATTCCTTTCCTCCCCCTCCCTCATCCCTCCCTCCCCATCCATTCCTCCTTCCCTCCATTCCTTCCCTCTCTTAATCCCTCCCTCCTTCCCCATCCCTCCCCTCTCTCTCCATTCCTCCCCTCTCTCTCTCTCCCTCCTTCCCCATCCCTCCCCTCCCTCCATTCATCCCCTCTCTCTCTCCCTCCTTCCCCATCCCTCCCCCTCCATCTCTCCTTCCCTCCATTCCTCCCCTCTCTCTCTTCTTCCCTCCATTCCTTCCCTCCCCTCCCTCATCCCTCCCCTCTTTACATTCCTCCTTCCCTCCATTCCTTCCCTCTCTTACTCCCTCCCTCCTTCCCCATCCCTCCCCTCCATCTCTCCCCTCTCTCTCCATCCATTCCTCCCATCTCATCCCTCCACCCTCCATCCCTCCTTCTCTCCATTCCTCCCCTCTCTCTCTCTCCTTCCCCATTCCTCCCCCTCCATCCCTCCTTCCCCCCATTCCTCCCCTCTCTCTCTCCCTCCTTCCCCATCCCTCCACTCTCCATCTCTCCATTCCTCCCCTCTCTCTCTCCCTCTTTACCGATCCCTCCCCCTCCATCCCTCCTTCCCTCCATTCCTCCCCTCTCTCCCTCCTTCCCCATCCCTCCCCCTCTTACTCCTCCTCTTCTTCTCCATGCGTCTCTGTCGTTTCTCCTCCCTCCTTTTGGCCTCCTCCACTTCCTGGTTCTGTCTGCACTTGTGGAAGTTCTCCACCACCACGCCCACGAACATGTTGAGAACGAAGAAACTGACGATGAGGAGGAAGGAGATGAAGTACAGGAGCATCCACGGATTGTTGTTAATAGACGGCTGGAGGAGAGAGAGAGGGGGGAGGAAGGGAGGAGAGAGAGAGAGGGGGAGAGAGAGGAGGGAGGGGGGGAAGAGAGAGATAGAGGGGGAGAGAAGGGGAGAGAGGGGGAGGGGGAGAGAGAGAGGTTAGTTCATTCAGGAAGGAGGTAGAGCAGCATCCATAGGCTGAAAGGGTGAAGGAGAAGGAGGGGGAGGAAGGGAGTTGGAGAGGTGAGAGCGAGAGAGAGAGAGAGAGAGAGAGAGAGAGAGAGAGAGGGAGAGAGAGAGAGAGAGAGGAAATGGGGATGTGGGGAATATGGGGGAAAAGGGAGGTGAAGAGGTGAGAGGGAGAGATTGAAAAGCAAAAATGGATACGAAAGAGAGGTCAAAGGGCAAGAGAAAAATAAGAGGCAAGGATGGAGGAAGACATGGTCTGGTTCCTCAAAAAGGGACAAGAGGAGAGTCATCACTGTCTAGTCTGATTCCTCAATAAGGGACAAGAGGAGAGTCATCACTGTCTAGTCTGATTCCTCAATAAGGGACAAGAGGAGAGTCATCACTGTCTAGTCTGGTTCCTCAAAAAGGGACAAGAGGAGAGTCATCACTGTCTAGTCTGATTCCTCAATAAGGGACAAGAGGAGAGTCATCACTGTCTAGTCTGATTCCTCAATAAGGGACAAGAGGAGAGTCATCACTGTCTAGTCTGATTCCTCAATAAGGGACAAGAGGAGAGTCATCACTGTCTAGTCTGATTCCTCAATAAAGGACAAGAGGAGAGTCATCACTGTCTAGTCTGATTCCTCAATAAGGGACAAGAGGAGAGTCATCACTGTCTAGTCTGATTCCTCAATAAGGGACAAGAGGAGAATCATCACTGTCTAGTCTGATTCCTCAATAAGGGACAATAGGAGAATCATAGAATTCTGCTGACTCAGCCAAACACTTGTTTGCAGCCACTTTTCCACTCAATTGTTTTACAGCGAATGTGTATGTGTGTTTGTGTGTGAGTGTGTGTGTGAGTGAGTGTGTGTATGCGTGTGTGTATGTGTGCCCGTTTCTGTGTGTGAGTGTGCGTGTTTTAATGTATACCTGTTGGTCTATGTGTGTGTGTGTGTGTGTGTGTGTGTGTGTGTGTGTGTGTGTGTGTGTGTGTGTGTGTGTGTGTGTGTGTGTGTGTGTGTGTGTGTATGGCTGTGGCGGTCATGCAATTTTGTTAGCCAGTTATTGTCAAGCAAAAGACTGTCGGTCTCACGGTAATTGACCGTTAATTAACATAAACACGTTATGCATCTTCAGGCCTCCACGCATACAAGCCTCATACAAGCCTCATACAATCCTCATACAAGCCTCGTACAAGCTGCATACAAGCCTCATACAAGCTCCATACAAGCCTCATACAAGCTCCATACAAGCCTCATACAAGCCTCGTAGAAGCCTCGTACAAGCCTCATACAAGCCTCATACAAGCCTCCTACAAGCTGCATACAAGCCTCATACAAGCCTCATACAAGCTCCATACAAGCCTCATACAAGCCTCATACAAGCCTCATACAAGCTGCATACAAGCCTCATACAAGCTCCATACAAGCCTCATACAAGCCCCATACAAGCCTCATACAAGCCTCATACAAGCCACATACAAGCCTCGTACAAGCCACGTACAAGCCACGTACAAGCCTCGTACAAGCCACATACAAGCCACATACAAGCCTCATACAAGCTTCATACAAGTCTCATACAAGCCTCGTACAAGCTGCATACAAGCTCCATACAAGCCTCATACAAGCCTCATACAAGCCCCATACAAGCCTCATACAAGCCTCATACAAGCTGCATACAAGCCTCATACAAGCTCCATACAAGCCTCATACAAGCCCCATACAAGCCTCATACAAGCCTCATACAAGCCACATACAAGCCTCGTACAAGCCACGTACAAGCCACGTACAAGCCTCGTACAAGCCACATACAAGCCACATACAAGCCTCATACAAGCTTCATACAAGTCTCATACAAGCCTCGTACAAGCTGCATACAAGCCTCATACAAGCTCCATACAAGCCTCATACAAGCCCCATACAAGCCTCATACAAGCCTCATACAAGCCACATACAAGCCTCGTACAAGCCACGTACAAGCCACGTACAAGCCTCGTACAAGCCACATACAAGCCACATACAAGCCTCATACAAGCTTCATACAAGTCTCATACAAGCCTCATACAAGCCTCAGAAAAGCCACATACAAGCTCCATACAAGCCTCATACAAGCCCCATACAAGCCTCATACAAGCCTGGTACAAGCCACGTACAAGCCACATACAAGCCTCATACAAGCTTCATACAAGTCTCATACAAGCCTCATACAAGCCTCATACAAGCCACATACAAGCCTCATACAAGCCTCATACAAGCCACATACAAGCCTCATACAAGCCACATACAAGCCTCATACAAGCCTCATACAAGCCTCATACAAGTCGCTGACGCACGCCTTTGGAACATCTACAAAAAGTCTAATAAATCTATTTAATATACACCATCACAATAAATACATTATTTGTTTTAGCCGGGTCTAAAGAAACATTATGATATGAAGAAAAGGTATTTCAGAAGAACAGAATACGAGGTGGCCTACTGTATGGCTATGTGCCATCCCATAGGCTGTAGGCTTGTTCATTTAGCCGACAAAATATGCTTATGTCCCATGCCATTATTTTATATTACCTGATTTTATAGTAAGAAGAATGTAATTGAACTTAGCTGAATTAAAGATTTTTCCCATTCCAAAGAGAGAGTGCCCATATGAAGTGGCTATGTTGAGCATAAAAGTGATCTTTTGAAACAGGTCCTATAAGCTAGATTCAGAGTTATTTGGCAACGTTAGTTGTGAGTGATATAAACGATAGAATGTCTTAGAAATCAAAAGATACGTGGACTACATGATGAGACTATAGACTATTGATGATTTGAGAAAATCACACAAAAAAAGCTTGTTCTCTGTTCCTTGCATACGCACACACTGTTCTCTCATCAAGTGATCAAATATTCACCCATCAGACTATTCTCAATTTAATTGCGTCTTTACTAATGTGTAAAATGTGTTTTGATTTAGAATGGACCATTATCTAATGGCCAGGAGCAACATGGGGAAAAGTGCTGTGTCATCCGTATGCACTGGAACAGCGTATGCAGTGGAGGCCACTTTCCCACCGGTTCCTTTCACACTTCAGGTAGGCTACTCTGATTATTTCACCGTGCTACTGGTGATATTCAGCCCAAACTCTGTATGCCATGGGCTCTCCAACCCTGTTCCTGCAGCTACCCAGGGCTTAAATGGGAAACCAAGTTAAATCTGTTCGGGAACATGTTTTCACCACAAAATGTTATTCATTAAACTGTTGACAGCCCCTTTCTCTGCACACTGGAGAAAGGAATGAAGGAGAGAAAGGAGATGGAAACCAAGGTTGGTGAGATATTATGTATAGCTAAAGGTAATTATAAAAATATAAAAAATGCCCTACTACTAGGCTATTCAAAATCAAATACAAACTCACTATAATTGTAGGCTAACTCTGAATTTGTTTAACTTAGACTATACCAATTATGTACCAAAGATATCTTAAATGTTTTTGTAATATGCTGTAGGTTATGTATTGTAAAATGGTACAATCATTATTTTAATTTGGTTTATTCTTTCAGGCTTGGACTCATATTTAGGCCTGTGTGTATGCATAAGCTCTGATATGCTTATGGTTGTTTTGGACTAATCATCCACTTAGAAAGTGCTGTCCATTTCACGGTCACTGCAACAGCCCTATGTGTGTTCTACAGTACCTGTTGGTCTATGCCCACAGCATCCAGACCATGGTACATGATGTTGACCCAGCCGTCTTTAGATGCCAGCACAAACAGAGACATCAGAGCCTGGAGGAGACAGAAACACATTCTGTTTATTTACCAGACAGACAGTTAGTCTGTGATTTATGACCCCACACCTCTAGACTCATGATAAGGACACTTTCTCTCTCTCCGTCTTTCTCTTTTTTTTTTTATCTCTCTCTCTTTCTCTCTTTCTCTCTCTCTTTCTCTTTTCTCTCTCTCTCTCTCTCTCTCTCTCTCTCTCTCTCTCTCTCTTTTCATCTCTCTCTCTTTTTCTCTCACTCCCTCTTTCTCTCTCTTTTTCTCTCCAGAATTAAAATTCAAGCTGCTTTATTGGCATGAAAAACATTGTGTCAATATTTCCAAAGCAACAATGTATACAATATACATTGTAATGAAATAATAAAGAATAACAAATAATAATATAAAACGGTAGTAAATAATAATAATTTAAAAAAAGAAGAACAACAATAAAATTGTAACAGTCAATAGGAGAAATATAATAAATGTAAAAAGCTAAACATGGAAAATGAAACTATAACTAACTTATAACTGTCATCCTCACCATTACATCAGTACTACAACTACCATCATCATTACTACTACCACCAGCACTAAACTGCTATCATTACCCTAACCCTACTACCCATACCACTACTATTTGGAATGATAAACACAACAATAATAGTAGTAATAACAATAAAAGTAGTAACAATAATAGGAATAATAAGTAAGTTAGTGTTTACTATGCAGATGTTATTATTCAGTGTCCCTCAGGCTATGGCAGGCAAATATATATTTGGCTACAAGAGGAGCCATTGCTCCTTCGCCCATGAGTATTTTTTGTTTTTCCTCTGGGTTTAATAAGTAAAAATGTGGAATAAATGTAGTAATTTCTGTGAATAATGAATCTCTTGGTGAGGAATATTTATCACAGTATCTCTCTCTCTCTCTAACGTTCTTTAATATTTATGCACCCACTCTTCATAAATGTAGAACATACACAAACACACAACCATCAACAATTACTCTTGCTCTCCTCCCCCTTCCTTTCCCCCTCCCTCTCTCACCCTCAAACTTTCTCTTTCTCCCTCTAACTCTTTTAATATCTTTCTTTAACTACCTGTCTAACTCTCTCTCTCTGTCCATATCCATTCACACACACCAACCTTTACACACCGCCCTGCCCCCTCCTACCTGTCTAACTCTTCCTCTCTGTCCATATCCATTCACACACACCAACCTTTACACACCGCCCTGCCCCCTCCTACCTGTCTAACTCTTCCTCTCTGTCCATATCCATTCACACACACCAACCTTTACACACCGCCCTGCCCCCTCCTACCTGTTTAACTCTTCCTCTCTGTCCATATCCATTCAAACACACCAACCTTTACACACCGCCCCTGCCCCTCCTACCTGTCTAACTCTTCCTCTCTGTCCATATCCATTCACACACACCAACCTTTACACACCGCCCTGCCCCCTCCTACCTGTCTAACTCTTCCTCTCTGTCCATATCCATTCACACACACCAACCTTTACACACCGCCCTGCCCCCTCCTACCTGTCTAACTCTTCCTCTCTGTCCATATCCATTCACACACACCAACCTTTACACACCGCCCTGCCCCTCCTACCTGTCTAACTCTTCCTCTCTGTCCATATCCATTCACACACACCAACCTTTACACACCGCCCTGCCCCCTCCTACCTGTTTAACTCTTCCTCTCTGTCCATATCCATTCAAACACACCAACCTTTACACACCGCCCTGCCCCCTCCTACCTGTCTAACTCTTCCTCTCTGTCCATATCCATTCACACACACCAACCTTTACACACCGCCCTGCCCCCTCCTACCTGTCTAACTCTTCCTCTCTGTCCATATCCATTCACACACACCAACCTTTACACACCGCCCTGCCCCCTCCTACCTGTCTAACTCTTCCTCTCTGTCCATATCCATTCACACACACCAACCTTTACACACCGCCCTGCCCCTCCTACCTGTCTAACTCTTCCTCTCTGTCCATATCCATTCACACACACCAACCTTTACACACCGCCCTGCCCCCTCCTACCTGTCTAACTCTTCCTCTCTGTCCATATCCATTCACACACACCAACCTTTACACACCGCCCTGCCCCTCCTACCTGTTTAACTCTTCCTCTCTGTCCATATCCATTCAAACACACCAACCTTTACACACCGCCCTGCCCCCTCCTACCTGTCTAACTCTTCCTCTCTGTCCATATCCATTCACACACACCAACCTTTACACACCGCCCTGCCCTCCTACCTGTCTAACTCTTCCTCTCTGTCCATATCCATTCACACACACCAACCTTTACACACCGCCCTGCCCCCTCCTACCTGTCTAACTCTTCCTCTCTGTCCATATCCATTCACACACACCAACCTTTACACACCGCCCTGCCCCCTCCTACCTGTCTAACTCTTCCTCTCTGTCCATATCCATTCACACACACCAACCTTTACACACCGCCCTGCCCCCTCCTACCTGTTTAACTCTTCCTCTCTGTCCATATCCATTCAAACACACCAACCTTTTACACACCGCCTGCCCCTCCTACCTGTCTAACTCTTCCTCTCTGTCCATATCCATTCACACACACCAACCTTTACACACCGCCCTGCCCCCTCCTACCTGTCTAACTCTTCCTCTCTGTCCATATCCATTCACACACACCAACCTTTACACACCGCCCTGCCCCCTCCTACCTGTCTAACTCTTCCTCTCTGTCCATATCCATTCACACACACCAACCTTTACACACCGCCTGCCCCCTCCTACCTGTCTAACTCTTCCTCTCTGTCCATATCCATTCACACACACCAACCTTTACACACCGCCCTGCCCCCTCCTACCTGTCTAACTCTTTCCTCTCTGTCCATATCCATTCACACACACCAACCTTACACACCGCCCTGCCCCCTCCTACCTGTCTAACTCTTCCTCTCTGTCCATATCCATTCACACACACCAACCTTTACACACCGCCCCTGCCCCTCCTACCTGTCTAACTCTTCCTCTCTGTCCATATCCATTCACACACACCAACCTTTACACACCGCCCTGCCCCTCCTACCTGTCTAACTCTTCCTCTCTGTCCATATCCATTCACACACACCAACCTTTACACACCGCCCTGCCCCTCCTACCTGTCTAACTCTTCCTCTCTGTCCATATCCATTCACACACACCAACCTTTACACACCGCCCTGCCCCTCCTACCTGTTTAACTCTTCCTCTCTGTCCATATCCATTCACACACACCAACCTTTACACACCGCCCCTGCCCCCTCCTACCTGTCTAACTCTTCCTCTCTGTCCATATCCATTCACACACACCAACCTTTACACACCGCCCTGCCCCTCCTACCTGTCTAACTCTTCCTCTCTGTCCATATCCATTCACACACACCAACCTTACACACCGCCCTGCCCCCTCCTACCTGTCTAACTCTTCCTCTCTGTCCATATCCATTCACACACACCAACCTTTACACACCGCCCTGCCCCCTCCTACCTGTCTAACTCTTCCTCTCTGTCCATATCCATTCACACACACCAACCTTTACACACCGCCCTGCCCCCTCCTACCTGTCTAACTCTTCCTCTCTGTCCATATCCATTCACACACACCAACCTTTACACACCGCCCTGCCCCCTCCTACCTGTCTAACTCTTCCTCTCTGTCCATATCCATTCACACACACCAACCTTTACACACCGCCCTGCCCCCTCCTACCTGTTTAACTCTTCCTCTCTGTCCATATCCATTCACACACACCAACCTTTACATACCGCCCTGCCCCCTCCTACCTGTCCCAGGTTATCAAAGTTGTATTTGTGGTGAACCCATCTGTAGTTAGCCTGGAGACAGTCAGACTTGTTGGTGATGTTCTTCACCTCTAGACCCAGGCAGTAGTAAAACTTCCCCTTGAACAGCTGAGAGGGGACAACAATATAGTACAGTTAGTCTACGTCTTCTTCTTATGTATACCCTTGATATGGCTTATAAGTGTGTTATAAGGCCACATAACACTTCATAAGACATTGGTAGTAAAACTTCCCCTTGAACAGCTGAGAGGGGACAACAATATAGTACAGTTAGTCTACGTCTTCTTCTTATGTATACCCTTGATATGGCTTATAAGTGCATTATAAGGCCACATAACACTTCATAAGACATTGGTAGTAAAACCTCCCTTTGAACAACCGAGGGAACAATACAAAACATGAAACAATGTTAAAAACACACACAGTGAAAGACGTGCATAAATGAACCATTGAGGATGAAATAAAAAATCCCTTGTGGTCGGCTACTCCACTCCTTTCAGGTTTTTTCTCTTCTCTTCTGAAATCTACTCAGCATGGAACAATACATTACACGACAGTTAGATTCAGATTTCAAATTCAGAAAATCTTTATTGTCCTTCATGGTTCCATCAAAAACAGTTAGTCTTCTTCTTCAACTCGGTTGATTCATTTTGACAACAAAAACACATCCGTGGAGAGTCAGGAGGAAATCTATCAATAACAGAATAGCTTTTTAATTAAGTAATGAGATAATTAGGGAGTATGTGAACAGTGTACACAACTGTGTTTTTAGAAAGCAGACAGACAGACAGACAGACAGTATGGATTCTCTTCTTGAGTGACATGTTATCACAGATCAATCAGACTACTCTTATCAGAGAGAAACAGCATAATAACACACCTCAGATGGACTGAGAGGATGAAAACGTGAAGAAAAGGGGAAAATAATGAAGAGTGAAGATCAAAGAGAATAAGTGAAATAAGAAATCAACAGACAGAAAGTCAAACCAAATCCAATCAAAAGTGTCTTCACCTTCACAAAATGTCTTAAACAGAGTCAGATGTGAGGCGTGGAGAAATGGACAAGACTGTTATGATGTACAGTAAAGCTGGACTTATACAATAACTAACTACTGTTATGATGTACAGTAAAGCTGGACTCATACAATAACTAACTACTGTTATGATGTACAGTAAAGCTGGACTTATACAATAACTAACTACTGTTATGATGTACAGTAAAGCTGGACTTATACAATAACTAACTACTGTTATGATGTACAGTAAAGATGGACTTATACAATAACTAACTACTGTTATGATGTACAGTAAAGCTGGACTTATACAATAACTATACTGTTTCGATGGATGAATAAAGTGTTATTGTATGGACTTAGAAGAATATGATGATGTTGTGTAGTTTCTTATAATGAGGAGCGTAGGGTGAAGTTCCCCCTAGACACTGATCTTAGGTCAGTTTTCCCACACTAATAGTAAAGGCTGTGACTTGAGGAAAGGTAATCTGATCCTAGATCTGTACATAGGGGAAACTTCACCCAGGGAAGATAATGTCGTGGTCCTACCTGCACACCGAGGATGCCGAAGATGATAAAGAAAGCGCAGCAGATGAGGACGATGTTTCCTATAGGCTTCAGAGACGTGATGAGAGTCTCTACCACTAGCTTCAGCCCTGGAGCTCTACTGATCACTCTGACAGAGAGAGGGACAAAAAGGTTTGAGGACTTCTCATCAATCTGGTCATCATCTATGATTCTGCAGTGAACAGAGTGAGTGCTGTTAGCACTTATATTCCAGTGTGCAGGAACCCTGATCATGGACAGAACACAAGGTGTGCAGGATTTCCCCCCAACCCAGCACAAACTAACCTTCTTCCCCTAGTTAAATAATAATTCAGGTCCCTCAAGTGTGTTAGTGCAGGGCTGGAACAAAAGCCTGCACCCTCTTCAGGGTTACAAAGCTCCAGGGTTACGAAACTCCAGGGTTACAAAGCTCCATGGTTACAAAGCTCCATGGTTACAAAGCTCCATGGTTACAAAGGATTAGGACATACAACATGATACAGACCAAGTCCAGCCTGCAGTGAGTCCCTGAGAGAGAGAAAAAGAGTAGGCGTTACAATCACCTTTTGGTGTTTGGGTTATCAATCTGATGGTCAAGTGTTACACTGAAATACATTGACAGACGTTCATTTCCAGACCAGATACAATGGAAATCTGTTGTTGGTGGCCTATACTCCAGCAAGAGTAAAATGTCTAACTAATATAAGTAAGCATCAGTCGTATATTTAGGGAATGAGGAGACATATTAAAGATCCACTGAAATACATTGACATCATTGACCGACAGTTGCATTGCACCATAACGCTTTACATCACACAGTTTTCCAACATCAGTCCCTTAGTGAGTGAAATGTTAGTGAACTATTAACAACATGATCTACCTTAATATATACAGGTTGGAACAGGTTGGAACAGATCAAGCTGCTATATCGCATTTCTACCAAACAGGTTTTCCTCAGGCAGCATTCAACTAGAATTTCCACAGCTATTTCCAGTTAGTCCTCCCTACCTGAGAGGGCGTAGTGTCCTGAGCAGCCTGAGCACTCTCAGCACCCCCAGGATCTTAGCCCCGCCCGCCATGGACACAACAATGTCAATCAACGACACGAAGACCAGGAAACCATCCAGAACGTTCCAGCTGCTTTTCAGATAGGCCTTCTCACCCAGGTACAGACCCTTAGAGACCACCTAGGAGAGGGTGGGAAGGAGAGAGGGAGGGAGAGAGGGAGGAAGGGAGAGAGACGGAGGAGAAGGAACAAATACATGGAAGAGAGAGTGAGAGTGGAGGCGGAAAAGGGGGGAGAGGTGGAGGGAGAGGAGGAAAGGAGGATGTTGTTAAAGGCCTTTTAGGGAAGATGTTGACATGCCCCGTCATTTTGCACTTGCTGAGTACCTTCGCGGAAACAACTTTTTTAATGTTGGTCTTCCCAGAAAGGGAGGGTGGTTGTGTGGTTGAAAGTGGAAATATATGTCAGATTCCAATGGCTTCCACTAGAGACAGAAAAGAGAGGAAGGGAGGGAGGGAGAGAGAGAGAAAAAAGAGGGAGAGAGAGAGGGAAGAGAGGGAGAGAGGGAGAGGGAAGAGAGGGGGAGAGAGAGGAAACACAAAACAAGGTTGTGTGAGAATGGTAGAGTGGAGGGAGAGGTAGAAAGGAAGAGAGAGAGAGGGAGAGAGAGAGAGCATAGGGAGGGAGAGTATTGACAAGTTCAACAAGAGAGGCAGAATTATTGAGAAAGCTGGAGAGAGTGATGGAAAGAGACAGAGAGGGAGTTGGAGTGGAAGGGTAAAAGGTTATTTGTCCAGTGGGGTGGCGCACACACACACACACACACACACACACACACACACTTCTCTGACACTTTTGACACCAAACAAGACGCCAGGCAGCACCACGACAAAAACTCTGAGTGACAGCCATGGGGGGCGGAGAAATGGCAACAAACACCGGGCGTCATGCCAACTGTTACCACGGTGACCTGAGCAGGTAGAGTTCTAGAGCCTGAGGGAGACGGAATGAACTCCTACGCCAGGGAGGACTGGAAGCTCAATGATGATAAATGGAAGGATTGATCTGTAGGCCTACAGAAACAGCAAGACAACACATGCAGACACTCACACACTGATGACAGAGCAACTCAGACAGTCAGGCTATTAACACATTCTCACTCTGTCAGCCATAGGAATCAATATGCGTGATGATGGCTGGAATGTTTTACTCAATAATTCTGTTCTATAATGGAATCTGTGCATTCTGCTGGTCTTCATGGTAATTTCATATGACAGTGTTTAACATCAATAATTCAATAATCATACCTGGAGTTATACAGCCCTATGTCTAGATATGATAAAAGACCTGGAGTTATACAGCACTATGTCTAGATATGATAAAATACCTGGAGTTATACAGCACTATGTCTAGATATGATAAAAGACCTGGAATTATACAGCACTATGTCTAGATATGATAAAAGACCTGGAATTATACAGCACTATATGTACATATGATAAAAGACCTGGAGTTAAACAGCACAATGTCTAGATATGATAAAAGACCTGGAATTATAAAGCACTATGTCTAGATATGATAAAAGACCAGGAATTATACAGCACTATGTCTAGATATGATAAAAGACCTGGAATTATACAGCACTATGTGTACATATGATAAAAGACCTGGAGTTAAACAGCACAATGTCTAGATATGATAAAAGACCTGGAGTTAAACAGCACAATGTCTAGATATGATAAAAGACCTGGAATTATAAAGCACTATGTCTAGATATGATAAAAGACCTGGAATTATACAGCACTATGTGTACATATGATAAAAGACCTGGAGTTAAACAGCACAATGTCTAGATATGATAAAAGACCTGGAATTATAAAGCACTAGGTCTAGATATGATAAAAGACCTGGAATTATACAGCACAATGTCTAGATATGATAAAAGACCTGGAATTATACAGCACTATGTCTAGATATGATAAAAGACCTGGAATTATACAGCACTATGTCTAGATATGATAAAAGACCTGGAATTATACAGCACTATGTCTAGATATGATAAAAGACCTGGAATTATAAAGCACTATGTCTAGATATGATAAAAGACCTGGAATTATAAAGCACTATGTCTAGATATGATAAAAGACCTGGAATTATAAAGCACTATGTCTAGATATGATAAAAGACCTGGAATTATACAGCACTATGTCTAGATATGATAAAAGACCTGGAATTATACAGCACTATGTGTACATATGATAAAAGACCTGGAATTATACAGCACTATGTGTACATATGATAAAAGACCTGGAGTTAAACAGCACAATGTCTAGATATGATAAAAGACCTGGAATTATAAAGCACTATGTCTAGATATGATAAAAGACCTGGAATTATACAGCACTATGTCTAGATATGATAAAAGACCTGGAATTATACAGCACTATGTCTAGATATGATAAAAGACCTGGAATTATACAGCACTATGTCTAGATATGATAAAAGACCTGGAGTTAAACAGCACAATGTCTAGATATGATAAAAGACCTGGAATTATAAAGCACTATGTCTAGATATGATAAAAGACCTGGAATTATACAGCACTATGTCTAGATATGATAAAAGACCTGGAATTATACAGCACTATGTCTAGATATGATAAAAGACCTGGAATTATACAGCACTATGTGTACATATGATAAAAGACCTGGGGTTAAACAGCACAATGTCTAGATATGATAAAAGACCTGGAGTTAAACAGCACAATGTCTAGATATGATAAAAGACCTGGAATTATACAGCACTATGTGTACATATGATAAAAGACCTGGAGTTAAACAGCACAATGTCTAGATATGATAAAAGACCTGGAATTATAAAGCACTATGTCTAGATATGATAAAAGACCTGGAATTATACAGCACTATGTCTAGATATGATAAAATACCTGGAATTATACAGCACTATGTGTACATATGATAAAAGACCTGGAGTTAAACAGCACAATGTCTAGATATGATAAAAGACCTGGAATTATAAAGCACTATGTCTAGATATGATAAAAGACCTGGAATTATAAAGCACTATGTCTAGATATGATAAAAGACCTGGAATTATAAAGCACTATGTCTAGATATGATAAAAGACCAGGAATTATACAGCACTATGTCTAGATATGATAAAAGGATGCTAGTATAGATGGTGACAGTGACTTCACGCTAGGCTCTGTGTGTGTGTGTATGTGTGTGTTTATGTGCATCTGTGTGAGTGTGTGTGAGTGTGTGTGAAGGTGTGTGAAGGTGTGTGACAAGATACAAGGCAAGGCAAATGATGGAGTGCATTTACGAGGGGGAAACTTTGTCTAATGAATACCGTTGTTTAATTAGTGTTTTCCTGAGACAGATATGAGGTTGACAGGATGACACCGCATACGGAGAGAGAGGATATGAAGGGGTTTGTACCAGACATGGACAAGAAGAGTGAGTTAGAGTGGGACGTCCCCAGGACTGGCTAGAGGCTATAGCTGGAGAGAGAGACATTATCTTTTAATTATAGCTAATTATCTCTATCTTTAATGATGGGGAACTGATTAAGTGAAATGGACTGAAGAATAGAATGAGGGAGAATGGAGAGAAGAAGATGAGGAGAGGAGAGCCAACATGACGACAGCATGGGGGCAGATCTTTTTCCACTACAGTCCTAGGAAAGGAGAAGAGAAAAGAGGATGAGAAGAGAGGAGAAATTGGTACTTTACCTTGACGGTCATCTCAGCTACAAATATGGCTGTGAAGACATAGTTGGAGACGGTGAGGAATAGTCTTTCCTGGAGGGAGGAAGGGAGGGAGGGAGAGAGAGATGGGAGAGAGATGTAGGGAGGGAGGGGAAAGCAGGGAGAGAGAGGGAGCGAAAAAATGAGAAAGACAGATAATGCCAAGAAAAGTAAAGAGGGAGAAGGAGAATGACAAAAATGGAAAGACAGAGATAAATAAGGAGAGAGAGAGAGAGCGAGAGAGAGGGAGAGAGAGAGAGCACACCAGCACAAAGTTATCTTCTATCAAAAAACTTTGACACACTTTAGGAAAAAGTCTCCAACCTCTAATTTCTCACGGCTAAAATAGCTCCCATATCCATCCTTATAAATTTAACATGGAAGCTGTAGGCCTACTGTCTGGGTTGCCCAGTGACAAATAATACACAGAGAATAATGAATGAATATGGATATGAAGCAGAGGTGTGTTTGTGTGTGAATGTGTGTGTGTGTGTGAATGTGTGTGTGTGCGTGTGAATGTGTGTGTGTGTGTACCCCAGTCTTACCAAGCTGCTCTGCAGTATCTTGGGTCTCTCCAGAGCTACAGTGATACAGTTGAGAAAGATGAAGGATAAAACCACGTAGTCAAAGAGCTTGTGGGCTATAATGGACTGACATAGCAGTCTGAACCTGAGAGAGAAGGAGGAGAGAGAGAGAGAGAGAGAGAGAGAGAGAGAGAGAGAGAGAGAGAGAGAGGGTGGATGGTGAGTGAGAGGGTGGATGGTGAGAGAGAGAGAGAGAGAGAGAGAGAGAGAGAGAGAGAGAGAGAGAGAGAGAGAAAGAAAGAAAGAAAGAAAGAAAGAAAGAAAGAAAGAAAGAAAGAAAGAAAGAAAGAGAAGGAGAGAGAGAGAGGGGGGGAGCGAGAGGGAGAGAGAGAGAGAAAGGGAGGGGAGGTGGGAAATAAAAAAGTTAGGTTAGAACATGTTATTGTGCCTAGATGTTTGTGATGATAGCACCTGCCACCTACTGAAAGCTTTCATGGAAATGTTTATAATGGGGATTTACTGAGAATGTGCCTACAGTGAGGGAAAAAAGTATTTGATCCCCTGCTGATTTTGTACGTTTGCCCACTGACAAAGAAATGATCAGTCTATAATTTTAATGGTAGGTTTATTTGAACAGTGAGAGACAGAATAACATTAAAAAAATCCAGAAAAATGCATGTGAAAAATGTTATAAATTGATTTGCATTTTAATGAGGGAAATAAGTATTTGACCCCTCTGCAAAACATGACTTAGTACTTGGTGGAAAAACCCTTGTTGGCAATCACAGAGGTCAGACGTTTCTTGTAGTTGGCCACCAGGTTTGCACACATCTCACACATTCTTCTTGAGCCACTCCTTTGTTGCCTTGGCCGTATGTTTTGGGTCATTGTCATGCTGGAATACCCATCCACGACCCATTTTCAATGCCATGGCTGAGGGAAGGAGGTTCTCACCCAAGATTTGACGATACATGGCCCCGTCCATCGTCCCTTTGATGCGGTGAAGTTGTCCTGTCCCCTTAGCAGAAAAACACCCCCAAAGCATAATGTTTCCACCTCCATGTTTGACGGTGGGGATGGTATTCTTGGGGTCATAGGCAGCATTCCTCCTCCTCCAAACACGGCAAGTTGAGTTGATGCCAAAGAGCTCCATTTTGGTCTCATCTGACCACAACACTTTCACCCAGTTCTCCTCTGAATCATTCAGATGTTCATTGGCAAACTTCAGACGGGCATGTATATGTGCTTTCTTGAGCAGGGGGACCTTGCGGGCGCTGCAGGATTTCAGTCCTTCACGGCGTAGTGTGTTACCAATTGTTTTCTTGGTGACTATGGTCCCAGCTGCCTTGAGATCATTGACAAGATCATCCTCCCGTGTAGTTCTGGGCTGATTCTTCACCGTTCTCATGATCATTGCAACTCCACGAGGTGAGATCTTGCATGGAGCCCCAGGCCGAGGGAGATTGACAGTTCTTTTGTGTTTCTTCCATTTGCAAATAATCGCACCAACTGTTGTCACCTTCTCACCAAGCTGCTTGGCGATGGTCTTGTAGCCCATTCCAGCCTTGTGTAGGTCTACAATCTCGTCCCTGACATCCTTGGAGAGCTCTTTGGTCTTGGCCATGGTGGAGAGTTTGGAATCTGGTTGATTGATTGCTTCTGTGGACAGGTGTCTTTTATACAGGTAACAAGCTGAGATTAGGAGCACTCCCTTTAAGAGTGTGCTCCTAATCTCAGCTCGTTACCTGTATAAAAGACACCTGGGAGCCAGAAATATTTCTGATTGAGAGGGGGTCAAATACTTATTTCCCTCACTGTATGTACTGTACTGGGCCCTCTGAGCCCACAACACATCTAATCATCACACTGATGAACAGAAAACAGCGAACCACAGAAAAACCTGCTATCTAGACGAAGACTAGGGAATGACACCTGGCAACCCTATCACCTCTCTATTGATTCAGACCTGGCAACCCTGTCCTCTCTCTATTGATTCAGACTTGGCAACCCTGTCCCCTCTCTATTGATTCAGACCTGGCAACCCTGTCCCCTCTCTATTGATTCAGACCTGGCAACCCTGTCCCCTCTCTATTGATTCAGACCTGGCAACCCTGTCCCCTCTCTATTGATTCAGACCTGGCAACCCTGTCCCCTCTCTATTTATTCAGACCTGGCAACCCTGTCCCCTCTCTATTGATTCAGACATGGCAACCCTGTCCTCTCTCAATTGATTCAGACATGGCAACCCTGTCCCCTCTCTATTGATTCGACCTGGCATCGACCTGGCATCCCACACGCACGCACACACACACACACACGCGCGCGCGCACACGCACACACACACACACACACACTTCCCTGTGAAAGCCACTTTATGACAGCCTCCAGCTGTGTTTTAGCAGTGGCAGGTGCAATCAGTCAATCCTTGGGCTCCTGACGTTCCTGTGTGTGTGTGTATGTGTGTGTGTGACAGTGACACCAGTGTACTCAGCATGTAATGGAGTCTGGTGACTGCCAATAGGGAGAACACACAGCCTGGGACTTAACGTGCTGTGAATTCCCAGGACTTTCTAGAGGGTCTGTACAAGAAAATAATACGCTTCAATGTTAGATAGATTTTCTGGAAATCTAGTAAATCTACCTATTATAATACTGCTATGAAGTTAAAGCACTTTCTAGGAAATGAGTAGTGGTGGGTAGAGCCCTGCACAGGCTTGAATTTAAGCTTGAGCCCTACCCATGCCCGCGACATTCAGAGCCTACTCTACCCAGGCCCGATTTCTTTTGCCAAATTTAAGGCCCGGCCCTGCACGAAACCCGAAATCAGACATAACTTCCATTAGCTGCTCCTCTCTGTCTGTAACTCGCTCCCTGCTCGCAGCTCTGCATGCACTCTGATCATGGCAGCTCTGAGTCTGGGAGGATCCGTAGCAACGGCTCCGCTTGGGCTGCTCTGCTCAATGACGTGACATGAGAGAGCAGTTAGCTACCTTCTTCACTCTAGACTCCGACAAAACTCAAGGAACATTCTTATTTTCTGTTAAATAATCTCTCCTGTCTTATGTTTGACGAGGTTGAAGCACTTCTGACACCATGTTATGATCTTAGTCAGATATGACTGTACTGCGCAGCAGAGCGCGAGCAAATGGCTTGGGAATAATGTTAGGGCCCATCGGGCTTGGGTCAGGTAGCAGCGCATTAGTGGTGGGGATTGTACAAAAAAAAGAACTTTAAAGGCAGACAGCGATATGATGTAGATGCAGAAAGTAAACGACATAGTGGGTCAATTTCCACAACAACTAAGAGCGTTGAAGCGCGAGGCTCAACTTTTGGTCTCGCTAATCTCAACGTCTCCAGTGATGCTTGTGGTAACGTCATTTTCAGAACTATAAAACGCGATCAGGGCTATTTAATCATAAACCCTGGAAGAAATACTGGTTTTCTCCTCTACTTGGCAATTTAAAGTTTAATTCATGTAATTTAAAATACGTTTCACACTCATTTATTCTAGGCTGACACGAGACAGACCTGTATGTGTGTGTGTCTGAGTAACAAGAGATATACCTGTATGTGTGTTGTATGTGTGTGTGTCTGAGTAACAAGAGATATACCTGTATGTGTGTTGTATGTGTGTGTGTGTCTGAGTAACAAGAGATATACCTGTATGTGTGTTGTATGTGTGTGTGTCTGAGTAACAAGAGATACACCTGTATGTGTGTTGTATGTGTGTGTGTGTCTGAGTAACAAGAGATATACCTGTATGTGTGTTGTATGTGTGTGTGTGTCTGAGTAACATACTTGTTCTGTGGTGAGAAGAGGTAGACAGACCAGTCCTCTCTTTTCTCACACCAGTCAGGCCGGTACACCTCCATCATCTTCTGGATACGGAAACACATACTCTAGAGGAGGAAGAGAGGAGGAGGGGGAGGAGAGAGAGAGTGTGTGAGAAAGAGAGAGAGAGAGAGAGAGAGAGAGAGAGAGAGAGAGAGAGAGAGAGAGAGAGAGAGAGAGGGAGAGAGAAAATGTTTTAGCAATAGAGCAAAATGGGTGGACATTCACGTCACCTCTGGTGGTAATGTTTGATACAATGATTTGGCAGTCATTTCAGTCAAGGACATTTTCCCATAGAGTATATACCCTCTGCGTAAACATAGACTATTCAGTTGTAGCCGGTCTTGCAGTAAAACTCACATAGTCTATCTCCTCATCCAGGTCCGATCTGTCCTTGGCGAGGTTCAGCTGAGGGAAGACCTCCGCTAGGAGTTGGGCAGTCTGGCGACCCGGAAGACCAATAGGACTAGGAGCCTTCCCATTACAATCATGGTGCTCCACTACCATACCCCCACTGCCGCTGCTCCCTTCCCCAGAAACACTCCTCATCCTGGGGTTGGGGCGAGGCGGAGGTCCCCCGGGGACCTGGAGCATGTTTGGGAGCTCCAGGGAGAGAGCGCGGCGGTCCCGGTGCCGGATGGCATTGCGTCGGGAGAGGAGGGGGAGAGGGGGAGCGTGGTGAGAGGGGAGGTGGAGAGCGGGGGAGAGGAGGAACTCGTGCTCGGCAGAGTGGTAAAGGGGGTGGATGTGGGAGTGGGGGCTTCGGACACGGAGGCTTCCTCCCACCACACCCGCTCCCATCCCCCCCAGCCCCCGGTGGGGACAACCCAGGCTGTTCCAGCTGGACCTGAGGGGAGGCAGAATGTGGTGGATACATGAAGAGTTCATAAAGTAGTTATAACTGATTCATAAAGGATTGATACATTCCTGAGATGAATAGTGTATTACACAATGAATTATGGATCAAGAAGGTTACTTTAATGATTTAACAAGGATTAATAGAGTATGACTGATTAATTAATTATCAATAAATGATTAATGAAGTAATCAAGTATTCTATTGATCAAACTATCTACCTGCGGTTCCATGCACTCTGAGGAGGGGGGAGGGCGACCCCAATGGTGGTGCAGGGAACTGCGGCCGTGGTGCTGTAACCAAGACAACAAAAGACAACATGAGAAAAGGAACTGGTATTTGAAATGTATACGTTGGTAAATACATGATGTATATACCAAATATACACCATAAAGACAACATTAAGGACCCCTTTTGCCCTCAGACTCAATTCGTCGGGGCGTGGACTACAAGCTGCCATGTTGACTCGCGAATGCTTCTCACAGTTGTGTCAAGTTGGCTTGTAGTGGATCTCTACTCCGAATAGCTCACTCCATCTCATCCCACAGATGCTCAATTGGATTGAGATCTGGTGACTGGGCAGGCCACTGCAGTAAGCTGAATTCACTGTCGTGGAACCATTCCTGGACAATCCTAGCCTTGTGGCATAGGGCATTATCCTACACTGCTGCCATAAAGGGATGCGCCTGATTGGCAAAGATGTTCAGATATCCTGTGGCATTCAAACATTGCTCCACTTTTATCAAGGGGCCCAATGTGTACCATGAAAACACACACCACACCGCCACACCACCACCACCAACATGCAATGTTGATATGTGGCATGATGGATGCATGTATGGTTTTCTCCATGCCCTAGTCCTCCCATCAGCGTGAAACAGCAAGAACCAGGATTCATCAGACCAGGCAATGTTTTTCCAATTCTCCAGTGTCCAGTGTTTTCGTTCCTTAGCCCACTGCAACCGCAATTTCTGTTGTTTTTTTTTGGCTGAAAGTGGAACTTTGTAAGGTCGTCGGCTCCCATACCCCATTCGTGTCAAGGGACGAGTTGTGCATTCTTTTATGGATCTTTTATGGGTCTTTTATGGGTATTTTATGGGTCTTTGGGCACCAATGTTGTACTGGACTGTCATTTGATTAACTGTAGCCTGCCTGTTGCTTTGCACAATTCATGTCAGCCTTCTGTCCTCTTTCATCAATGACCCGTTTTCGACCACTGGCCTGCTGTTGGCTGGATGTTCTTTGGGTGGTGGACCATTCTTGATACACACAGGAAACTGTAAAACTGTGAAACTGTCAAAAACACAGCAGCGTTGCAGTTCTTGACACACTCAAAGTGGTGCACAGCTATATACCATACCCCGTTCAAAGGCACTTCAATATTTGGCCTTGCCCATTCACCCTCTGAGTGGCACACGTCTCAATTGTCTCAAGGCTTACAAATCCTTCTTAAAAAAACCTGTCTATTCCCCTTCATCTACATTGATTGAAGTTGATTTAACAAGTGACATCAATAAGGGATCATAGCTTTCACCTGGATTCACCTGGCCAGTCTGTGTCATGGAAAGAGCAATGTTTTGTACACTCAGTGTATACAGTATATATATACTTTCTAGACAGTTTTTCTGCCGACGTTCAAATGAAGCTTTAACAGTGCAACTTGTCCAAGTGAGATAACTGACCAGTCTAAACAGTGTGGTGCCCTGGGAGGTGATAGCCTCTCTGTCAGGATAATTACATGGTTAACTTCTGGAATCGTCCCAGTGACGACAATCACAGTCTTATTCACAGCTATATACCGGAGGAATTTATATCGCCGTTGCCACAGAAACGCTTATTTCTCCCCACCCCCCTTTCTTTTTTGTGTGAGATGTGTCTCACCTCATTAAACAGATATACATCAACACATCAGGAAAAACCTAAGTGGAAGAAAGACAAAAATGTGTCTTTAGATTCTTCAGGTAAATTGAGCAAATTCAAAATGACATCAGTGACCAAAAAATTTACTTGGAACTCTCTCAAGCTACTGGTAGGGTACAGAAACAATCATGTTAACTTTTACCCCCAGGCAGTGGAGTATACGATGTATGTGGAGGCCTTCAGCAAAGATGTCTTACATTGTTATTAGCATGTAACAATGAAGACAAGTATGTCACTAAACTATACATAATCCCCTCTCTCTCTTTCTCTCTCTCTCTGTCTCTCTCATTCTCTCTCTCTCACTTCTTCCCTCTCTCCCTCTCGCTTAATTAACGGTGGTTGCCATGGCGACTGGAATCCCTGGAGCTGAGCCAGGCTCAATCAACGAGAGGCAGGCTTCGGCTCGACAGACAGATGCGTGGAGTCGAGGGAGTTCCTGAACCGGGAACGTTGTGATCAGAATCTCCCCCGTCGTCGTCGGGAATGTTTATCGAATTGAAGACTCCATCCGGAATAGTCTGCGGCTGACTAGTGGCTAAGCAGACCCTTGATAACTGACATTATGTGGTGTGTAGTGTGTAATTTGTGTAATGCAACTTGTCAATAGTCTGGGTCTAGGAAATCATAGACAGTGGATATTTAAAGAATAGCTGTTATGTTTACGGTATGCTAAGTGTTGCTATTAGGGCAAGTGTTCTTTTAAGGGTATTTACACTGAGATATTGTGGGTTAATGGTTGAGTGTGTGTGTGTGTGTGTTACATCTCACCAGAGAGAATGATCTCCTCTGCTCCAGGTTGGCCTTGCCCAGACTCATGACGCTGCTCTTCCGTGACCCCAGGGCATAGGTCAACCTGTCAGCAGGGTACGACCCCCTGGGGGTCATCACCGGGGTCAACGGGGTCAACTCCAGGTGCCCGTTAGGGGTCAAAGTGCAGATCTTAGGATCTAAAGGGGCAAAGATGAAGAAGAAGAAGAAGAAGAAGAAGCAGGACAGAGCTTTTAGAAACAATTAAAATAAGGGCTGTGTTTTGTGTAGGCTTACCTTGGCATGACGTTTTGATAACCATGTAAATGTCTCTAGGACAAGGTGACTTTTATCAATGCTAATTAGCATTAAAGTAAGGCTACAAGACTACAAATCCCTGCAAGCTCCTACACTTCATCTTTACAGTAGCTGGCACCTTTGCTAACAGGTATAATTAAAGAGATTTAGCCAATTTATTCATTACTAAATGAATAGCTAACATTAGATAGTTAATTCAGAGATTCTTACTTTTGCCTCGATTCGGCAGTCTCATCCAGATCATCACTGCATTTGTACTTCCACATTAGCAGCTAATTCGCATTTCATTTTTGGTGGGTAAATACAGACAAATATATTGATAAATGTCACCTTGTCCTAGAGCGATTTACATGGTTATCAAAACGTCACGCCAGGGTAAGCCTACATGAAACACAGCCCTTATCTGAAGTGTTTTTAAAATCCACTATGGGGAAAAATGAATGGAGGAAAAACTATTGGAACCGTTTCCTTGTTTGACCGCTAGGTTTTCTGGGTATTATGACTCATACTGTGGTACTCTATGGAGGTCAAGCTTAACAGAATACATGTTATTCCTAGCAGGAGTAGCAGGATGGAGTTACAATGTTGAGGATGTGTGTTCTCCAGGTCTCAGATGATTTAATAGTGTTCCTGGCTGAGCTGTAAGCTGGTTGGCTAACCCGGGGTCAGAGTTATGATTTATAGATAACACAAAGGGTTCTTTTTGTAAGTTAGAACACGTAGCCTTACTCTCTTTTCTCTTTCACTCAGTCAGAGCTTGAAACTGCCTTGGTTCAAATAAGGTGAGGACATCTGTAAAGGAAGTGGGAGACTGTGAGGAAGAGTTGGTGTGGGGGGACGGCAGTGTGTGTTTTTGTGCGTGCGTGTTGTAGAGAACACTGAGTGCTACCCAGAATGAACCCAAAAAGACCACTTATTGTCTCCATGTGTGTCACAATATGTGAATTGATTGCCCCCCATCTATCTTCAGAGCTCGTGCTGCTAGGTGACCTAAACTGGGACATGCTTAACACCCCGGCCATCCTACAATCTAAGCTTGATGCCCTCAATCTCACACAAATTATCAATGAACCCACCAGGTACAACCCCAAATCCGTAAACACGGGCACCCTCATAGATATCATCCTAACCAACTTGCCCTCCAATACACCTCTGCGGTTTTCAACCAAAATCTCAGCGATCCCTGCCTCATTGCCTGCATCCGTAATAGGCCTGCGGTCAAACGACCACCCCTTCATCACTGTCAAACGCTCCCTAAAACACTTCAGCGAGCAGGCCTTTTTAATCGACCTGGCCCAAACCACCACGTTGTATTGTGAATGCTACCATCCAAACCACAGCGTTGTATTGTGAATGCTACCATCCAAACCACAGCATTGTATTGTGAATGCTACCATCCAAACCACAGCATTGTATTGTGAATGCTACCATCCAAACCACAGCATTGTATTGTGAATGCTACCATCCAAACCACAGCATTGTATTGTGAATGCTACCATCCAAACCACAGCATTGTTTTGTGAAGGCAGTATATGAAGACTCACCAGACAGTTGGAGAGAATCATTAAGCTTCTCACTCTCATCAAAGTGAGAGGGGGAACTGTCATCATCTGAATAAGAGCGATTAGCATCTCCCTGATGGAGAGATAGAGAGAGGAACAGAGAGAGAAAGAAAAAGAGGGGGGAGGGAGAGAGAAAGAAAGAGAGAGAAAGACAGGGAGGGAGAGCAAGAGAGAAAGGGTGAGGAATGGACGAAGAGTGGGAGAGAGAGAGGAGGAAGAACATGAATGCTACATCAAAAGATCTATGCCATGTCATTGGTTTAAAGTATGTTAATTCCTACCCCAAAAAGCTCAAACTCTTACCTCAGCCTGAAATCCCTCTACCAAGATGGCCACCAGCAGGTTGAAGAGAACGTAGTTCCCAAACGTCATGAGAGCTACGAAGTACAGAGCAGCTAGAGGAGAGGTGGCAGCCATTCCATTATACAGCACCGTGTTCCAGTCTTCCTGAGTTAGGATCTACACAGAGAGAGAAGGAGAGGGGGATGAGAGAAGGAGAGAGGGATGAGAGAAGGATAGAGGAATGAGAGGAGGGAGGGATGAGAAAAGGAGCAAGGAATGAAAGGAGGAGAGATGGATGAGAGAAGATGAATGAGAGAAGAAGAGAGGGATCAGAGAAGGAGTGAGGGATGAGAGTAGGAGCGAGGGATGAGAGTAGGAGCAAGGGATGAGAGTAGGAGCGAGGGATAAGAGAAGGAGAGAGGGATGAGAGAAGGAGAGGGGGATGAGAGAAGGAGCGAGGGAAGAGAGAAGGAGAGGGGGTTAAGAGTAGGAGCGATTGATGAGAGATGGATGAGAGAAAGAGAGAGGGATGAGAGGAGAGAGGGATGATAGAAGGAGAGGGACGAGAGATGGATGAGAGAAGGAGAGAGGGATGAGAGAAGGAGAGAGGGATGAGAGAAGGAGAGAGGAGATAGGGATGAGAGATGGATGAGAGAAGGAGAGAGGGATGACAGAAGGAGAGAGGAGATAGGGATGAGAGATGGATGAGAGAAGGAGAGAGGGATGAGAGAAGGAGAGAGCAGCTGAAGGAAAGGTGGAGGTTATGCACAATGCACACACACACTACACCCCCCCTTTACCTGAAACACAGTGACGATGGCCCAGAGTAGAGAGTCAAAGTTCTTCCTGTCTGGAACAGTGTCTCCTGCCTCTGTCTTCAGGCTGAACTTACAGCCAAAGATATGCATCCCCAAGATACTGCAACACAAGACAGATAATACACTTCTAATATGACCAACAGAAAACTACACTCATCCCCGATATATTGCAACCCAAGGATATAAATCAATCAAACCAAGTGGTCAGGGAATAAGAATGGCTAAATCATAACCTGATGGGGGGGATGTTTGCTGAAACATGTCATAGCGGTTTCATCTCTTGAAAGATAAAGCCTATGTAACCAGCCGTGGAGTGTGTTTGTGTATGCTACTGTATGTCTAGTGAGTTGTAATGTAATTGACATTAATAGGAGGGCATTGTCAGTGTGCTCCATTTCTCCTGTGTATTCCTCTCTGCACTTAAGTGGAACTGAAGCACCTGAATGGAAGAAGAAGATGAGGAAGAAGAAGATAAGGAGGAGATGACGAAGAAGGAGAAAGACAATAAGAAGAAGGAGAAGATGACGGAGAAGGAGAAGAAGAAGAAGAAGAAGAAGAAGAAGAAGAAGAAGAAGGAGGCGAAGAAGCAGAAGGAGGAGAAGAAGGAGAAGGAGAAGGAGAAGAAGAAGAAGGAGAAGAAAGAGAAGGAGAAGGAGTAGAAGAAGTAGAAGGAGAAGGAGAAGAACGAGAAGACGGAGAAGAAACAGAAGGAGAAGAAGAAGAAGGAGAAGGAGAAGAAGAAGGAGAAGTAGAAGAAGGAGAAGAAGAAGAAAAAGGAGAAGAAGAAGGAGAAGAAGGAGAAGGAGGAGAAGGAGAAGAAGGAGAAGGAGAAGAAGGAGGAGAAGGAGGAGAAGGAGAAGAAGGAGAAGGAGAAGAAGGAGAAGGAGAAATACACAATTAAAATGGGGCTTATTGTATGTTTCTCTGTCAGTCTCAGCCTCTACAGTCAACAGGTACTGGTGTCTAGAACCTCTTCATGACGGGAATTCAATGACATGGAAGTGTAGTCAGTCAGGCATGGTGAGTGTGTGTGTCCACCAGTGGGCCTGCATGTATGTGTGCGTGAGTGCATGCGTACCAGGTGTGTCTGTGTGTATGTGTGTGTTCATGTTTGTGTGTGTGTACATATAGATGTGTACAAAGCGGTGTGTGTGCACGTCCCTGATGTGTGTGTACCTGAATATAAAGATGAACAGCATCAACAGCATACAGAAGGTAGCCACATTGTCCATAGTCTTCATCAGGACCACTAGCTGTCTGCGCAGCGCGGGCATGAACCTGACTAGCTTCAGGACACGAAGGAGTCTGAAGGTCCTCAATATGGACAGACCTCCGTCAGACTGGCCGATGATCTCACACACACTGGCGAGAGGGAGGGCAGGGGAGGGACGGATGGCGGAGGGAGAAAGAGGAGAGGGGGAGACAAGGTTTAGAGATTTGACTTTCTTTGACAATGAACAGACACAATCTAGACTTTCAATACATTTCAACAGATTTGGTTCTATATTGGTTTGAATATTGGGATGATATTGTTCAACAGATTTGGATGGTAATCCTTCCATTGTTAACCTGATAATGACGATGACACCGTCGAACACGTTGTAGGGGTTTCTCAGATAGTTGAAACATCCGGACGCTGTAATCTTCAGAATCATCTCCATGGCAAACATACTAGTGAATACTATGTTACAGATCTCCAACACGTTGGTTAGTTCCTCAGGCTGGTGGAGAGAGAGAGGGACGGGGGAGAGGGTAGGGACCAGAGAGAGAGAGAGAGAGAGAGAGAGAGAGAGAGAGAGAGAGAGATAGAGATCTCTGTATATTGCTTTATACATTGGGAACGTACCCCCCACACACAGCCTCTTTCTTTCCTCTCTTTCGCTCTTCCTTTCCTCTCCCTCTCTCTTTATTTCCCTTCTATCTCTCTTTCTTTCCACTCCTTCTCTCTTTCCTCTCTCTCTCTCTCTCTCTCTCTCTCTCTCTCTCTCTCTCTCTCTCTCTCTCTCTCTCTCTCTCATTCTTTCCTCTCCTTCTCTCTTTCCTCTCTCTCCCTCTCTTTCTTTCATCTCCTCTCTTTCCTCTGTCTCTCTCATTCTTTCCTCTCCTTCTCTCTTTCCTCTCTCCCTCTCTTTCTTTCATCTCCTCTCTTTCCTCTGTCTCTCTCTTTCTTTCCTCTCCTTCTTTCTTTCTGCTCTCTCCCACTATCTTTCTTTCCTCTCCTTCTCTTGTTCCCCCTCTCTTTCCTCTCTCTCTCTCCCTCTCTCTTTCTTTCCTCTCCTTCTCTCTCTTTCTTTCCTCTTCCCCTCTCTTTCTTTCCTCTCCTTCTCTCTTTCCTCTCTCTCTCTCCCTCTCTCTTTCTTTCCCCTCCTTCTCTCTTTCTTTCCTCTCTCTCTCTCTCTCTTATCTGGTGTCCTGTGTGAATTTATGTATGCTCTCTCTAATTATCTCTCTATCTTTTTTTATTTTATTTTTATTTGTTATTTTTCTTCTTCTCTCTCTCTCTCTGAGGACCTGAGCATTAGGACCATTCCTCAAGGCCTACCTGGCCTGATGACTCCTTGATGTCCCGAGTCCACCTGGCCGTGCTGCTTCTCCAGTTTCAACTGTTCTGCCTGTTTTATGAACATTTTAAAATCTTGTCCATGTTCTGTTATAATCTGCACCCGGCACAGCCAGAAGAGGACTGGCCACCCCTCACAGCCTGGTTCCTCTCTAGGTTTCTTCCTAGGTTTTGGCCTTTCTAGGGAGGTTTTCCTAGCCACCGTGCTTTTACACCTGCATTGCTTGCTGTTTGGGGTTTTAGGCTGGGTTTCTGTACAGCACTCTGTGACATCAGCTGATGTAAGAAGGGCTTTATAAATAAATTTGATTTGATTTCTTTCCTCTCCCTCTCTCTCTAGTTATCAGACAGTTCAATCTCCCTGTGATTGATAGGCCTGCATCGATCAGTCAAAAAGGTGGCACAGTTTCTCTCTCTTTTTTCTCTCTCTCTCTCCGTCTCTCTCTCTTTCTCTGTCCCTCTCTCTCTCCAGACACACACACGCGCATGTATGGTAAATCTGTCTGGCTAAATGTGTCTGTGTTGTGATTGAAACCTAATCACTATCCCTAACACAGATTTGTCCTATGATGACCTCACTGATGACCTCTGATCACCCGCCTGAAAGTCCGTCATTGAGGACTGTGTGTGTGTGTGTGTGTGTGCGTATGTGTGTGTGTGAGTAACCATAGACAGTCCTACTCCCAAAGTACCCCTCTCTCTCCTTTATCATCCTCTCTCTCTCCTTTGTCATCCTCTCTCTCTATCTTTAGCATTCTCTGAGACGAGAGACATTTCTTTGTTGCCGCGATGGAAGAACAGAGTGGGTGGATGACAGAGTTGGAAGTGGAGAGAGAGAAAGAGCGACGGATGTGGAATGAGGGAGAGAGAGACTTGAGAAAGACGGGTGTACGTATTTTTTGCATTATGGATGTACTATAAAGTGGAGGCTAATATTTCACCGTGTTCTACTGTGACCTTTTCATAGAGGAGTCAAAGAAAGATCACTATGTGGAGTCTGGATATGGAGAGAGGAGGAAAGATAGAGTGGTTCCCATACAGTATGTAGACTATGGGGGAGAAAAGGGGTGAACATGAGTACATGCACACAGAAATGGACAGAGAAATAGAAAGAACGACAAAGAGAAAAGAAGAAGTGAGAGAAAGAAAGAGAGCCAGCCAGACAGATGGATAGAGAAAGATAGACAAAGAGAGATAGAGAAAGAGAGAGAGAGAGAGAGAGAGAGAGAGAGAGAGAGAGAGAGAGATGAAGAAGAGATAAATATCCATACCTGATTGTGGTGTTCGATGCCCATACTGATGGTATTGATGAGGATAGCGATCATAATTCCTCTATTGAAGTACTTGCTCTCCACGATCCCCAACAACTTCAACCTCGTCTCCCCCCACAGCTCCCCACACCCCCGCCTACATCCCCCAGAATCCTTAGCGGGAGCCGCAGCTTTCACTTCCTCCTTCCTTGCGCCACATTGGCTGCCCTCCCCATCCGTCTCCTCCAAAGCTCCTTCCTCCACCTCCAAATTGGCCAGGATGCCGGCGGGTCCCGCCCCGACGGTGCAATGAGGGCAGCCGTCGGTGGCGGGGGAGACGGTGAGGGCGATGGAGTCTCCTGGGAAGTTGTGGTCAGGCTTGGTGTGGTGGGGACAGTGGACCGCTGAAAGGGTTCAAATGGGAACATTGAAGATCAAATAAGGGAATGAAAAAAGAAGCTATTTTCAATTTGACGTCAAACAATTCTCTCTCTGTACTCATGTGTTGAATGTCATAACCTTAGAAAATTAGACATCACAAATTCATCTTCTAATGAATCCATTTATTGTTTCCAGTCTGTGTCCTATGAATGTCAAAACCTCCAAACGATGCAACGATATTACATACTCCCACTCTAACCCCCCCTCCGTCTCTCTCTCTCTCTCTCCCCCTCTTCACCACTCACCCTGTCTGTGCTGCCCTCTCCTCTCTCCACCTTCTCCTCTTCCTCCTCCATTCACGTTCGTCTTCTCTCCTCCTCCTCCTCTGCTTCTCCCTGCTCCTTTCACCTCCTTGGGCCTCCCCAACAGTCGGTTACAGAGCGCAATGGACCTCCTGTGTATAGAATCACATTCATGCCAAAACAAATTGAAACATTGAAACATTAAAGGGAAAAGCAATGCACCTATTTTTGTCCAATGGTTTTATTTTTGTTTGTTTTATTTTCAAAATGAACATTTATTTGTGGATTTTCTAGTTATTTCTACATGACATTCTCATGTTAAGATGCACATTACATCATATCAAATCAATTATAGAAAAATACATATTCAAATGTATTTTGGCATGAATGAGCCTCCATACTCCATACCTGCGGGCCTTGCGGAGGACGTGGCAGACCAGCTGGAAGACAGACTCATAGCAGCCTGCCGAGGGCTCAGTCATGCTGGCTAGAGTAGAGGAAGAGCGGGCCTGGGCTCTCTGCTCCTGCATCAGCTGGTGCTCCCGCTGCTTGGTCTCACTGAACTGGGTGGCGATCACCACCAGGCAGAGGTTGATCATGAAGAAAGAACCAATCTGTTGGGCAAACAGGAATGTACACATAGTTAGGGACTCTTTCATGAACTGCCATGAAAATACACAGAGTTAGAGCAGGAGTAAGTGACCACAGACAGAGGTTGATCATGAAGAAATAACCTATCTGGGGGTGGACAACCAAAAAGTTGAAAAACAGTTATACCGGGCATCTGAAAGCCATATCAAGTTTGAATTCCAACACCAAGAACAGACACATGCAGGCTGAACTATAAAGGGAGTCTGTGTACATGATAGACTGGGGAAAAGGGATATGTGATTGTTTTAGATAGGTTAGATAGCTGTGTTAGAAGAAGTGGGAACAGAGCACATTTGAGAAGTTGGGTGCAACTACAGGAGGACGACTTAGAGAATACTAAATAGAAAAAGCTGTTGCCATCCTGGATAAATAAAAGATGAGAAAGATGACCTTTTAATCTTAGAAAGCCTAAAGAGACGCCACAGAGAAATTCTCTGTTGCCATCCTTTAGTGTTGGGAGAGAGAGAGAGAGAGAGAGAGAGAGAGAGAGAGAGAGAGAGAGAGAGAGAGAGAGAGAGAGAGAGAGAGAGGGGGCAGAGAGAAGAGAGAGAACATAGAGTGAGAGAGAGAGCGAGAGAGATAGAGAGAGAGAACATAGAGAGAACATAGAGAGAGAGAGCGAGAGAGAGAGAGATGGAGAGAACATATACAGTAGAGGGAAGAGAAAGAGAGAGGGAGAGACAACAGAGAGAGGACAGAGAGATACAGAAAAAGCACATAGACAGAGAGAAGTAGCGAGAAGAGAGAAAGAGAGAGAGGCAGAGAAAGAGAGAGAAAGAGAGAGAGAGAGTGAGAGAGAGAGAGCAAGAGAGTGAGTGAGAGAGAGAAGGAGAGCGAGAGAGAAAAAGAGAGGAGGATCAGATAGGACTAGGAGGTTATCAGGGTTTGAATCAGTATTGATCTAAGGAGGGAAGCCATAGGATTTTCTCCTCTGTTTCTCCTTTCATGATTGGTTTAGGTCTCTGGACCGGTCCTTGTTCAAGCACTCACACTCTTATCTCTCTCATACTCACCCTCTGTCTCTGTTTCTCTACGCCTCTTCTCTCTCTCTCTCTGCCTCTCTCTCTCTCTCTCTCTCTCTCTCTCTGCATGCTGGGAGTGTTGGTGCATGCTGGGAATTGTGTGAGTGAGTGCGTGCCAGTGTTGTGAAGAGTTAGACAACCTGGGTTTTCTTTCGGTTTTCCTTTTCTTCTATGCATGATTAAGGTTATTATTTTTATTTACTTGTTGTGGTAGAATTAAGTATATTGTTTTTTTCGTGTCGAAAGTACCCTGACTTTGGCGGGGATGAATACCCGAATGGGGACGCCGTCCCTGTCACTTCGGCACGGCTTTAGGTGTGCTACTGAAGCTACTGTCACGGTGGAGGAGTTTCTGGTCGCCGTAGGAGAGAAGGTAGGCTATGAGAATGTTGCTTATGCGTCAAGGATGAATAAAGCGGTGGTGGTTTTCCTTAAAGACGAGCGTCTTGTTGACCGTATGGTTGAGCATGGCGTACTTCTTTAAAGGAATGTTTATTCAAGTCACGGCGCTTTTTTTCTCCGACAACAAGAGTAACGATTTCAAATGTACCGCCGTTTATTCCCAATGAGCTATTGGAGCGCGAGTTAATTGCGGTTTGGGAAGTTTGCAAGCTCAATTAAGATTGTCCTGTTGGGTTGCAAACACCCGGCGTTGAAACAGGTCATGTCGTTTCGGCGACAGGTGTTTATGTTTTTGGATTCTCCGGAGCAGACTTTGGAGTTATGTATGTGGCTTATGCTAGTACGGGTAGTCAACAGTGTTTTGAGTGTGGGGATGTTGGCCATAAGCGACATGCTTTGCCCGAAAAGGGAGAAGGCGGAGGGAGGGGCGCAGGTGGTCCTCGTAACGCCCGGGCCCACTGATGTAGGGAGAGGTGGGCCGACAGCGGTAGAGCAGCCACAAGCACCTGTTGCTGAGGAACAAGTTGTCCGTGTTGAGGGCACGGTTTTCCAGCTTGTACCAGAGGGAAATGTTATGCAGCAGAAAAATATAGCTGTAGAAACTAAGGACGGATCTGAAGAGACATTTCCTCAGACCGGTGAGGAGTTGGCCAGTACGAGTGCTGGGGTACAGGAGGGGGTTCATGTGGAGCTAGGCTCCCAGGTAGTGGAGGAGATGCCCACTATGAGTAATGGGGTACAGGAGGGGGTTCATGTGGAGCTAGGCTCCCAGGTAGTGGAGGAGATGCCCACTATGAGTAATGGGGTACAGGAGGGGGTTCATGTGGAGCTAGGCTCCCAGGTAGTGGAGGAGATGCCCACTATGAGTAATGGGGTACAGGAGGGGGCTCATGTGGAGCCAGGCTCCCAGGTAGTGGAGGAGATGCCCACTACGAGCAATGGGGTACAGGAGGGGGCTTATGTGGAGCCAGGCTCCCAGGTAGTGGAGGAGATGCCTGGTACGAGTGATAGGGTGCAAGTGGGGAGTGTTGAGGGGGATGTGTTAGAGGGGAGTCAGGGGTCTGTGGCCTCAGTTGAGAAGGATCAGGAGAAGGATATGGATATCTCTGTTGATACGAAAGCAGCTGGTGAGGACTCAATTTATAATCTAGAGGAGATAAATGGGTTCCTGGATCAGACTTTTGGGAAATCTGTCAAATTGGCAGATTTTTTTGACGTTGATAAGTTTGTTAGGTCAGTTGTGATGTTACAGAACACTGTGGGGTTAGACCAGTTGAGTGAAAAGAAGCGTTTTCGCTTGAGGAAATTTGTTACTGCTGTCACAGCAGCAAAAGGCACTGGGAAACGTGGATTGGTCAAGAGAAAATTTAAATAATGATGATGATCATGCCTCATAGGGTGTTTTCTTTCTCTTTGGTTTCTCTGTGGTTTCTTCTGCTTTTCCTTTCTCTTTTCTAAGGGTACTAAGGGTAGGTACTAAGGGTAGGTTTTCTCAATATTAATGGGGGAAGGGACAGGAATAAGAGGGCTTGGGTATTAGAAGTAATAAAACAGAAAAGGCTTAATGTAGTGTTTCTACAGGAGACACATAGTGATGAGGCTAATGAGGTTGACTGGGGTATGTGGTGGGAGGGGCAGCATATACTCAGTCATGGTACTAATTTCAGTGCTGGGGTGGCAATCTTGTTTTCCAAGGGTCGGGTTTTATTGGTCAAGGTGGATGTTATGTTTTTTTTTTTTTTTTTTTTTTAATGCATATGCTCCTAATGAGGGCACAGAGCGTATTGCTATATTTGATAAAATAAAGGAAACCTTAAGACAGTGTGACCAAGAGGGGTGTATGGTTTTAGGGGGAGACTGGAACTGTACAGTGGACTGTTGACCGCACTGCCGAAGAACCTCACCTGCGGTCAGCAACTTGTCTGTCTGGTCTATTAACTGAGTTTGAGCTTTCTGATGTGTGGAGAGTAAGGAATGCTAAAGTTAGGCAGTACACCTGGCTCAAAGTTAATGAAGGTCATGTCAGTGCAGCAAGGCTAGACAGGTTATATGTATCTGAGCAATATTGTAGTAGGGTTGGAAGGTGTGACATTACTCCTGTGGGGTTCTCTGATCACCATATTGTTACTGTTGATATTCACTTGTCCTGTCCACGAAGGCCATCACCTTACTGGTATTTCAATGTTAAATTGTTACATGATGTCATGTTTTGTGAAAGGTTTTTGTTGTTTTGGGAAAAATGGAGGGTTACAAAAGGGAATTTTGATTCCTTGAGACAATGGTGGGAGGTTGGGAAGGCCCAAATACGAGTGTTTTGTCAACAGTATACTGCTCTGTCACGTATTGAAAAGAGACTATCAGGGCCCTTGAACAGGACATCAAGTCTATTGAATTGAAGTTGCTCACTCAGAATGACCCGGGACTAGTCATGAACTTACAGGACAAGAGACATGAACTGAAGTCGTTTCTACACGAAAGAGTGAAGGGTGCCTTGATTAGGTCTCGTTTTGCTACCCTCAATGATATGGATGCTCCTAGCGCTTTTTTCTTTAACCTAGGACAGTCGACATCGCAACGCAAACAAATGGTCTGCCTTCGTCTCCCTGATGGGAATGTGACCACGGATGACAGCGAAATGCGCCAACATGCTGTGGATTTCTACTCTGCCCTCTATAAGGCGGAGGATTGTGATCCTCTGTGTACAGAACAGTTGTTACACGGTCTTCCTCAGTTGGGTCCTGAGCAGAGAGTTGCTGTAGACTCTGACATTACTTTGCAGGAGCTGTCCACAGCAGTTATGCAGCTCTCAACAGGCCGAGCCCCTGGCATCGATGGTTTACCATCTGAGTTCTACAAGCACTTTTGGGGGTCTATTGGGGAGGATTTTTATGAAGTGGTGTGTGACTCCTTTCATGAGGGTTCTCTTCCTGTATCCTGTCAACGTGCGGTGCTTTCATTGTTGCCAAAAAAGGGGGATTTGGCTCTCATAAAAAATTGGAGACCTGTTGCTTTGTTGTGCGCAGAATATAAAATTGTATCTAAATGTCTCTCAAACAGGTTGAAAGAGTATCTGGGATTGTTGGTCCACAAGGACCAGTCTTACTGTGTACCTGATCACTCTATTGTTGACAATTTGTTTCTAGTAAGAGATGTTTTAGACATTTGTAAACTGTCTGATGTAAATGTGGGTTTACTTTCTTTGGATCAGGAGAAGGCTTTTGATCGTGTGGACCACCAGTACTTGTTCAAAACAATGAAAGCCTTTGGGTTTGGGGATGTTTTTTTGTCTTGGATGAGTTTACTGTATGCTGGGGCCTCATGTATGGTGAAGGTGGGGTGGGGGTTGAGTTGCCCCATCCCTGTCCAAAGGGGCATCAGGCAGGGATGCCCAATTTCAGGGCAGTTATATAGTCTGGCAATTGAGCCAATACTTTGTTTTTTAAGAGCGAGGCTTACTGGTTTCTCTGTGCCAGGTGTAATGAAGGGTCCCACGATAGCACTGTCTGCGTATTCAGATGACGTGACAGTTTTTATTACAGGGGATGAGGATGTTAAGGTTCTCTCAAACGCTTTAAAGGTGTATGAGGGGGCCTCCTCAGCCAGAGTAAATTGGGAAAAGAGTGAAGCGCTGTGGGCAGGTCAGCTTCAGACGGGGTCCGCTCCACAGTTACCTGGGGGGCTTCAGTGGGGCAGAGAAGGGATGAAGATTTTGGGGGTTTTTCTAGGCTCTGATGTCTTTCAGAAAAAGAACTGGGAGGGTGTAGTGGAGAAAGTGTGTGCCAGACTGTCAAGGTGGAAATGGGTGCTACCTCAGCTGTCTTATAGGGGAAGGGTACTGGTAGCTAACAATCTTGCTGCCTCTACCCTGTGGCACAGATTAATGATACTGCAGCCACCGGGGGGTCTGATACAAGAGCTTCAGAGGACCCTTGTCAATTTCTTCTGGTCTGGACAACACTGGATTAAAGCTGCAGCCCTGTACCTGCCACTGCATGAAGGTGGGCAAGGCCTGGTGGACATTTCTTCCAGGATCATGGCTTTCCGGCTTCAAGCAGCCCAGAGACTGTTGTACTGTGACGGTTCTAGCTGGGTGGATACAGCCTACACAGAGCAGGCTGTTTGGGCTTAGACAAGCACCTTTTCCTCTTAAAGCTAGAGGGGGGTGAGTTGTCTGGCCTGACTCCATTCTATGAGTCTGTTATGCAGGCTTGGAGAGTTCTTGTAAAGTCCCGTAAGGCCGGAACGCCACCAGGGATGTGGCTTTTTGAAGAGCCTCTGTTTTACAACACTGCCATCCAGTCCCGTGCTATGGGTTCAGCCAGCCTACATTCATGCCTGTTAGGTGTGGGGTGTACCAAGCTGGGTCATCTGATGCGGAGTAGGAGCAGATCGTTGGAGGAGCTGGGAGAAAGAGCGGGGATCCGATCATCTCGCCTACTGAGGAAGGTCGTCGATGAGGTCTGTTATTCCTTGCCAGTACTTCATCTGCAGTATGTGACGGATACTTCCAATTCGGATCGGTGGAAGGAGGGTCTGGATTATGTGTTCCCTGCACTGATTGTTAGTGCTGCGGCGGGGGCATTCGAGGAAGACGTGGGGATGCTGCTTTCCTTCGATACCCCGGAGTTGGGGGAGTTCAAGGAGGTGGGAAAGAAGGCCATGTACAGAATATGTGTGAAAGTGTCCCATGCCTCTTCCCTGGAAGGGGTAAAATCGACGAGGTGGGCGGGTGTGTTTGGTCCAGGTGCATCCCCAAAAGGCTGTTGGAGGTCTTTATACAAACTGCCTATTGAAAAGAGGACAGCTGACCTCCAATGGAGGATAATACATGGAGCTATTGCCACAAATATGCATCTGGTACACCTGGACCAGATAGTTGGGGAAGGGTGTCCATTCTGTGCTGAGTCTGAGTCTCTGGCACATCTGTTTTTACAGTGTCCCAGGTTGGTCGGGATGATTGACCTGATCAATAGCTGGTTCTCAGCTCTGGGAGAGGTTTTCTCTTCTCAACTGTTTATATTTGGACTAAAGTACAGGTTTAGTCGAAGGGGTGTGTGTATGTTGCTTAATTTTGTGTTGGGGGCAGCTAAATTAGCGATATGGAAGACCCGAAAGAACAGTATTCGGGGACAGGGGTCTGTGGATGTGGTGGGAATGCTGGAGGGAATGTTGGCAGCGAGACTGAGGGTTGAGTTTGCCTATTATAAACTTGTTAACAACATTGATCTGTTTATGAGTATATGGGGTATTCAGAGGCTGTTGTGTTTGGTTACATTGGAGGAGGATTTGGAGTTGTGTTTTTAATTGATGTGTAAATATGGTTTTGTATGAGTGTTTATTGTGTTGTGGGTTCCCAGACCCAATAAAGATGATTTTAAACTCAAAACACACACACACACACTCTCTCTCTCTCTCTCTCTCTCTCTCTCTCTCTCTCTCTCTCTCTCTCTCTCTCTCTCTCTCTCTCTCTCTCTCTCTCTCTCTCTCTCTCTCTCTCTCTCTCTCTCTCTTTCCATACCATGTTCTGTATGCTCAGGACTGAAAGGAAAGTAGGGGGAGCCCACAACAATCAGAGAGACAGGGGATGACAGATGCCTTATATTCAGAGAGTGTGTAAGTGGAGGCTGTGTGTATTGTAAACACAGTACATGGGTACTTCACAGAAATAGCTCTGTAAACCTTGGGTGTGTGTTGATGATTGTTCCTTTCAGTGATTGTACACTCCGCCCCCCACCCCTTCACTCACTCTCTACCTTTTCCTGCAGTCTGTCTCATCTGATTCCCTCCTCTCTCCATTGGAGTGTAGGAGTGGAGACAAAGCCTTAATGGAAGGGTACTTGTCTGTCTCAGTGTGAAAACGAGAGCATCTCCTCAGCATAATAACCTATTGAGACGGAGACGTGTTGTGAAACAGATTAGTGTGAAAACATTGTAATAACTTTGAGACGAAGACGTGTTGTAAAGAGGCTGTAGGAAATGTACAGGATGTGTCTCATTCACGTCCCTGGAAGCATCATTCCAACTACTTGTCCTCGATATGTATTAAACACCTTTCTTTGTGTGAAAGAGAGAGCATCTTGTTGCATAAGAAGCTATGAAAAGACTGCAATGTTGGGTAACAGTGTAAAAGGTATTGGATGCCTATTGGACAAAAGCATCTGCTGAGCATACAGGCTGCACTTCTGTTGTTTAAAGGAGATGTGTAAAATGCATCCATTTATATGTACACTGTTGAGAGTGAAAAACCCAGCAGCGTTGCAGTGCTTGACACAAACCCGGTACGCCTGCCACCTACTACCACACCCCGTTCAAAGGCACTTGCATTTTTTGTCTCGTCCATTCACCCACTGAATGTCACACAAGAACAATCCATGTCTCAATTGTCTCAAGGATTAAAAATCCTTCTTTATCCTGTCTCCTCCCCTTCATCTACACTGATTGAAGTGGATATAACAAGTGACATCAATAAAGGATCTTAGCTTTTACCTGGATGCAACGGTTCAGTCTATGTTATGGAAAGAGCAGGTGTTCCTAATGTTTTGTATACTCCGTGTATACAGTATGTACACTGTCGCATGCTAGAAAGTAATCCCGAAATTCGACTTTACTGTACTGAAGACACTTGAGTAGTGAATGAAGGGTTAGCAGATGCTATATTACCACATTATAGAATGGGTTGTTTGGATCCTGGATGCTGATTGGTTGGTAGCAGGGAGTTGTAGCACCACAATCACTCATTCTCCGGGTAATGCCTGTTAACAGTTACATTAGATTTATAAATGTGCATTTACTGTCCCACAGCCCAGCCAGTCAATTTGTAAACTTTTATCTCCCCCGGACAATATTTCCCCATGCTACTAGCCAAGCATTTGGTTTGGTACAGCTGCGTGCCTATCAGACCTGTGCAACATGTTGCAGTTTTTTGGTGCCATCTCCACTGTACCATGCACATGACATGACAAGACTGACAGCTTCTCTGATCCAGGCAAATTCATTTATCAGCATCATTATAATGGATATATTCAAAAATTGCAATAGAAACGAAGGTAAAACAAATAAAAATGACATAGTTTGCTGTCATTTCAGCTGCTTGATGTGATTGTGTGTTAGCTGGCCTTTAGTTGGCTAGCTACAGTGAGGGAAAAAAGTATTTGATCCCCTGCTGATTTTGTACGTTTGCCCACTGACAAAGAAATGATCAGTCTATAATTTTAATGGTAGGTTTATTTGAACAGTGAGAGAAAAAATAACAACAAAAAAATCCAGAAAACGCATGTGAAAAATGTTATACATTTATTTGCATTTTAATGAGGGAAATAAGTATTTGACCACTCTGCAAAACATGACTTAGTACTTGGTGGTAAAACCCTTGTTGGCAATCACAGAGGTCAGACGTTTCTTGTAGTTGGCCACCAGGTTTGCACACATCTCAGGAGGGATTTTGTCCCACTCCTCTTTGCAGATCTTCTCCAAGTCATTAAGGTTTTGAGGCTGACGTTTGGCAACTCGAACCTTCAGCTCTCTCCACAGATTTTCTATGGGATTAAGGTCTGGACCCGACAGTTGGGGAAGGGCCACTCCAGGACCTTAATGTGCTTCTTCTTGAGCCACTCCTTTGTTGCCTTGGCCATGTGTTTTGGGTCATTGTCATGCTGGAATGGGGAGAAGGTTCTCACCCAAGATTTGACGGTACATGGCCCCGTCCATCGTCCCTTTGATGCGGTGAAGTTGTCCTGTCCCCTTAGCAGAAAAACACCCCCAAAGCATAATGCTTCCACCTCCATGTTTGATGGTGGGGATGGTGTTGTTGGGGTCATAGGCAGCATTCCTCCTCCTCCAAACACGGCGAGTTGAGTTGATGCCAAAGAGCTCCATTTTGGTCTCATCTGACCACAACACTTTCACCTAGTAGTCCTCTGAATCATTCAATGTTCATTGGATCTTGCATGGAGCCCCAGGCCGAGGGAGATTGACAGATGTTCTGTGTTTCTTCCATTTGCGAATAATCGCACCAACTGTTGTCACCTTCTCACCAAGCTGCTTGGCGATGGTCTTGTAGCCCATTCCAGCCTTGTGTAGGTCTACAATCCTGTCCCTGACATCCTTGGAGAGCTCTTTGGTCTTGGCCATGGTGGAGAGTTTGGAATCTGATTGATTGATTGCTTCTGTGGACATGTGTCTTTTATACAAGTAACAAACTGAGATTAGGAGCACTCCCTTTAAGACTGTGCTCCTAATCTCAGCTCGTTACCTGTATAAAAGACACCTGGGAGCCAGAAATCTTTCTGATTGAGAGGAGTTCAAATACTTATTTCCCTCATTAAAATGCAAATCAATTTCTAACATTTTTCACATGCGTTTTTCTGGATTTTTTTGTTGTTATTTTGTCTCTCACTGTTCAAATAAACCTACCATTAAAATGATAGACTGATCATTTCTTTGTCAGTGGGCAAACGTACAAAATCAGCAGAGGATCAAATACTTTTTTCCCTCACTGTAGCTAGCAAAGGAAAAGTAACGTTAGCCTAGCTATCCTCCATAACTATATGATTGACTTGGAGAAAGTAACGAGAGAGATGGGTGTTTGTAGCTTGGAACCAACGGGTGGCCATGGGGACAAATGATAAACTGGTATAGAGGTCCAGTGGAACGTGTGTGTGTGTGTGTGACTCGATGCGAGCCTAATCCCCAGGTGGTATGAGCATCCAATAATAATCCCTCTCTATTACTGTGCCGATATCATGAGAGAGAGAGAGAGAGAGAGAGAGAGAGCGAGAGAGAGAGAGAGAATAATAAAACCTTTAGGTAATTTTGTTGATGGAGTTTGACATTGTCCTGGGGCCGATTTGTAACCAACCTGCCTGTGTGTGTGTATGGGGCATACATGTGTGTCCGTGTCTGTTTGGGTGCGTGCCTGTGTGTATTTGGGTGCATGCCTGTGTGTGTGCGTTTGGGAGAATGCCTGTGTGTGTGTTTGGGTGCATGCCTGTGTGTGTATTTGGGTGCATGCCTGTGTGTGTGTGTGTATTTGGGTGCATGCCTGTGTGTGTGTGTGCGATTGGGAGAATGCCTGTGTGTGTGTGTGTGTGTGTGTGTGTGTGTATTTGGGCGCATGCCTGTGTGTGTGTGTTTGGGTGCATGACTTTGTGTGTGTGTGTGTGTCTGCGTGTGTTTGGGAGCCTGCCTGTGTGTGTGTGTTTGGGAGAATGCCTTTGTGTGTGTGTGTGTTTGGGTGCATGCCTGTGTGTGTGTGTGTGTGTTTGGGAGCATGCCTGTGTGTGTGTTTGGGAGTGTGCCTGTGTGTGTGTGTGTGTGTTTGGGAGTGTGCCTGTGTGTGTATTTGGGAGTGTGCCTGTGTGTTTGGGAGTGTGCCTGTGTGTGTGTGTTTTGGAGTGTGCCTGTGTGTGTGTTTGTTTGGGAGTGTGCCTGTGTGTGTGTGTGTTTGGGAGTGTGCCTGTGTGTGTGTTTGGGAGTGTGCCTGTGTGTGTGTGTGTGTGTGTGTGTGTAATATGACTGACTTGTGAACTAGGTGTGCTGCTGCTGCAGGGAGGGGGGTGTTGCCTAGGCAACCAAGGACTTGTTTGCTACAACACCTTGCTTGTTTCAGCAAGTAGCAACAAACTTTCATCATGTTGCTAAGAGTCCATGTTACCAGAGAAACGGACTTAACCACGTGAATGCCCGGCGTCCTGTCTTCATTCAGCTGTTTGTCCTACACAAACAAGCGTCTTTCCATGACGCTCTTTGCCCATAACCGTTGGTTACACAGTTATACAGTAATTGTGCAAGCCCTGCTCGTGTCTGCATACCTGTGTGTGTTTGTGTGTGTGTGGGCATGTGTGTGTATGTTTGTGTGCATTGCGTGTGAGTGTGTGCATTGTGTGTGTGTGTGTGTGTGTGTGCATTGCGTGTGTGTGCATTGCGTGTGAGCGTGTGCATTGTGTGTGTGTGTGCATTGCGTGTGAGCGTGTGCATTGTGTGTGTGCATTGCGTGTGAGTGTGTGCATTGTGTGTGTGTGTGTGTGTGCATTGCGTGTGTGTGCATTGCGTGTGAGCGTGTGCATTGTGTGTGTGCATTGCGTGTGTGTGTACTTACGATGATGAGCAGTATAAAGTAGATGAAGTTGTAGAAGGAGTGAGCATCCATTACGTAGTACATGATCTCTACCCAGCCCTCCAGCGTGATCACCTGGAGAGGGACACACACACCCAAAACACGTCTCTAAGTGTAGGACAATAGGCTTTGACATTCCCATTGTTACCAAGAATTAAGACATTTCACCAAGACAAAGCTCTGTCCTTCTACTGATCAGCCAGATCAGTCACCCTCCTGTTGACCTAGACTAGAGAACATCGTCTGATAAAATCCACTTCCTGATTCATTTCTCCACTAAAAGTCACATAGAGGAGAGCTCTGTGTCTCTCTGTAATGTAATCAGATAATCAGATAGCAAGCCAATTACAGAGTGTATATCTGACCATCACCTCATCACTACTGTCAGACACTTCACTACTGCTGGAGGACTACAAGGCAGACTGTTGTTCCAGACCAGCATACATTATTCAATTCATTACAGCAAGTAGATTTCTTGTCATGACCTAATCACTATGGTAACCTCTACTCAATCGTGTCATGACCTAATCACTATGGTAACCTCTACTCAATCTTGTCGTGACCTAATCACTATGGTAACCTCTACTCAATCTTGTCGTGACCTAATCACTATGGTAACCTCTACTCAATCTTGTCGTGACCTAATCACTATGGTAACCTCTACTCAATCTTGTCATGACCTAATCACTATGGTAACCTCTACTCAATCTTGTCATGACCTGATCACTATGGTAACCTCTACTCAATCTTGACGTACTCCTGACCTCTACTTCAGGGGTGGGACAACTCTAGTCTAAGAGGACTGGCAAGGTGTGCAGGAGTTTGTTCCAGCCCAGTGCCAAAGTGCACTAACACACCTGATAAGACTAACTATGATCTAAATAAAAGTTAAATCACGCATGTCGGTGCCGGGCGGGAACAAAATCTTGCACACTGCAGCCCTCCAGTACAGGGATTTGATCTGTGCTCTACTTGAACCAATACAGCTCCATGGACAGTGCAAAGACATACGACATGACACATTTTAGTCACTTTACCCCTACCTACATCGACTAACCTGTACCCCCGCACATTGACTTGGTTCCGGTACCCCCAGTATATAGCCTTGTTACTGTTATTTTATATCAAATATTTTCTTTACAATTTTTTAAAACTGCATTGTTGGTTAAGGGCTTGTAAGTAAGCATTTCACTGTTAAGGTCTGAACCTGTTGTATTCGGCGCATGTGACAAATCAAATTTGATTTGATTGTTACATCAATAGAAAAAGAGAGAGAGAGAAAGCAAGCTAGGTAGGTGTAGAGAGAGACACGTTGTGGTGCATATCTAGCCACACCAGCTCACAAAGCTCAACCAACACAAATTAAGAAAAGAAAGTCCAAACCACCCAATCAAAGCCCCACCTGAAAGATGACAATCCAAGCGTAGGCGATATTGTCGAAGTTGATGGCTCCTTTATGTGGGTTGCTGTGGCCCGTGTGACAGCGTGTGTAATACTGGTTCCAGTTGACGCACAGTCCAGGCCCGCTCACTGACCCGTTAACCAGGGGTTCAGGACTCAGCCCCAAACCCTGTCTGTGTGTCACATCGTCCTTGTCCAGGCAGCAGGTGCGTCCTAGTTCTCGGCGGGCCGGGACGTCGGTGCACGCCATGATGCCGTTGTCCTGGGCGAGAGAGCAGATGAAGGGTCGCTCATCATCCTCATCTGCCATGTAGTAGGGGCGAGGCAGGGAGATGTCCTTAGAACTGAGGAAAGAGAGATGGAGAGGAGGAGAGGGGATGGAGAGGAGGAGAGGGATGGAGAGGAGGAGAGAGGGATGGAGAGGAGGAGAGAGGGATGGAGAGAGAGATGGAGAGGAGGAGAAAGGAATGAGAGAAGGAGAGAGGGATGGAGAGGGAGAGGAGGAGCGAGGAATGGAGAGGTATGGAGAGGAGGAGAGAGGAATGGAGAGGAGGAGAGAGATGGAGAGGATGAGAGAGGGATGGAGAGGAAGAGAGAGGAATGAGAGGAGGAAAGAGGGATGGAGAGGGATGGAGAGGAGGAGAGAGGGATGGAAAGGAGAGAGGAATGTAGAGGAGGAGAGAGAGATGGAGAGGAGGAGAGAGGGGTGGAGAGGAGGAGAGAGGGGTGGAGAGGAGGAGAGAGAGATGGAGAGGTGAGAAGAGAGAAAATGGGAAAAATACAGGGTTTTTATTTATTTTGACTATTTTCTATATTGTAGAATAATAGTGAAGACATCAAAACTATGAAATAACACACATGGAATCAAGTAGTAACCAAAAAAGTGTTGAAATAACCAAAATATATTTAATATTTGAGATATTGAAAGTAGCCACCCTTTGCCTTGATGACAGCTTTGCACACGCTTGGCATTCTCTCAACCAGCAGTCCCCTGGAATGCACTTCAATTAACAGGGGTGCCTTGTTAACTTCTTAGGGAGCGGCAGCAGAGGTGACGGTTTTGGAGAGTCTGGCGTGCCCAAAGTAAAATGCCTGCCACTCAGGCTCAGAAAATAGGATATGCACATAATTAGTACTATTGGATAGGAACCACTCTGAAGTTTCTAAAAGTGTTAACATAATGTCTGTGAGTATAACAGAACTGATATAGCAGGCGAAAACACAAGGAAAATCCATCCAGAAATGCAGTTTTTGGTGACCTTTGCTCTGTTTGACACTCTCCCCACTGACTTCAAGGCAATCCAGCTTCTGGATTGCAGTACCTATGGCTTCCACTAGATGTCAACAGTCTATATACAAAGACTGGGAGTGATTGGAGTAAGAGGAACGGATAGGAACAGGAAATGGTAAGGGGACCTGAAATGTCAACAAGTTTTCTCGGGCGCGAGTCTGGATGCGCGCCCCACTTTATTTTACTTATATAACATTTAAGTGACCATCCGAGTGAAATATTATCGAAAATATTCATGAAAAGATAGATAAGGATGCATTATAACGGGTATTTGATTTGTTTAGGAAAAGTTTATAGGTATATTTGAACGCGTTCTCTTCACGTTTCAATGGGCTAATCGACGTTGGATTTTCTGAACATAACACGCCAACCAAACTGAGATTTATGGATATAATAAATGACTTGTTCTAACAAAAGAACCATTGAATGTCTTCGTTGGACACTTGGGAAGCCCTCAGCAGAAGTTCTTCAAAAGGTAAGGGATTTGTTTTCTCTGTGAAATGGGTTTTGTGTGAACCGCAATGGTTTATGAATTTATGCTAATGGTTAAATATTGTAGGTGCTATCCACAAACAATCAAATGTTGTGCTTTCGCCGTAAAGCCTTTTTGAAATCTGACAACGATGTGATATTGCCAAGAAGCAGAGCTTGTGATGACTATGCAACACTTGTATATTGATGAATGTTTAATAATTCAACTTTTGGATTTTGAATTTGGCACCTTACATTTCACCGGGTAGTGTCGGGAGCGCCCCTCTGCTCCCTAAGTAGTTAAGCCATGAAGGTCAGTCAATGTGGAAAACTTCAAGAACTTTAAAAGTTTCTTCAAGTGCAATTGCAAAAACCATCAAGCGCTATGATGAAACTGGCTCTCATGAGGACCGCCACAGGAAAGGAAGAGCCAGAGTTAACTCTGCTGCAGAGGATTAGTTCCTTAGAGTTACCAGCCCCAGAAATTGCAGCCCAAATAAATGCTTCACAGTAACAGACACATCTCAACATCAACTTTTTAGAGGAGACTGTGTGAATCAGGCTTTCGTGGTCGAATTGCTGCAAAGAAACCACTACGAAAGGACACCAATAATAAGAAGAGGCTTGCTTGGGCCAAGAAACATGAGCAATGAACATTAGACCGGTGGAAATCTGTCCAAACGTGAGATTTTTGGTTCCAACTGCTGTGTCTTTGTAAGATGCAGAGTAGGTGAACGGATGATCTCTGTATGTGTGGTTACCACCGTGAAGCATGGAGGAGGAGGTGTGATGGTCTGGGGGTGCTATGCTGGTGACACTGTGATTTATTTCAAATTCAAGGCAACTTTAACCAGCATGGCTACCACAGCATTCTGCAGCGAAAAGGCATCCCTTTTGGTTTGCACTTAGTGGGACTATCATTAATCTTTCAACAGGACAATGACCCAACACACCTCCAGGCTGTGTAAGGGATATTTGACCAAGAAGGAGAGTGATGGAGTGCTGCATCAGATGACCTGGGCTCCTCAATCACCCATCTTCAACCCAATTGAGATGGTTTGGGATGAGTTGGACTTCAGCGTGAAGTAAAAGCAGCCAACAAGTGCTCAGCATATGTGGGAACTTCTTCAAGACCGTTGGAAAAGCATTCCAGGTGAAACTGGTGGAGAGAATGCCAAGAGTGTGCAAAGCTGTAATCAAGGCAAAGGATGGCTACTTTGAAGAATCTAAAATCTAAAATATATTTTGATTTGTTTAACACTTTTTTGGTTAGTACATGATTCCATATGTGCTATTTCATAGTTTTGTTGTCTTCACTATTATTCTACAATGTAGAAAATAGCAAAAATAAAGAAAAACCCTTGAAGGAGTAGGTGTGTCCAAACTTTTGACTGGTACTGTAAGTCAAGCTTAGGAGGGGAGGGACAGGGAGATGACTGTAGAGCTGGAGGATAGAGGGATAGGGGGGTGGGAGAGAAGGAGGGGGCCATACCTGATGGTAATACTGCATTGTTTTTCATAATCTTTTTGTAATCCCTAAACCATAGCCCTAACCTTAACCACTCAGAAATAACACATCAACTGTTAAGCTTTGAGTTGTTTCTGTTTCAACCCTGCAGAATTAACCCAATAACCATGCGGAATTAACGCATCAAAAACAGACGTTCATCCATGATACGGATGGAGGGATGGAGAGGGAGCCAAGGAAAGATGAACAGATAACATGTCAGCTGCAGGTATTGTCTCGTCATACACACATTTGTTCACTCGTAGAAGCACAGAGCACACACACACAGAACACACACTCACAGTGTCTCGAGACGTTATCAGTGTTTTGATTTGTTTTGTTGTGTGTGTGTGTGTGTGTGTGCATGTGTTGGTGTGTGTGCATTTCAGTCTGCGTGAGTGAAGGTTTTGGCAGCACTGCAAGGCAGCATTAGTCCGTCATGCCAATGTAGAGCGTTTGAAAAGTCTGGTATTGAGATCAAAGAAGAAGTAGAAGAAGAGGTGGATATGAAGAGAGATGGAGACATTGTGAAAAAAAGGTTAAGGAAATACTGGCAGTAGTATCAAAAGGCATGGACATTTAAAGAGAGAGAAACAGAGAAACAGAGACAGGGAGACAGAGAGACAGAGAGACAAAGACAGAGAGAGAAAATCTTTAGTCTGGTAACATGACCACTTTTACTCTCAGCAGCACAATAAACCCTAACTCCACTGGGGAATGAGAGAGAGAGAGAAAGAAAGAGTAGGAAAGAAAGAAAATAGAGAGTTACTGAAAAAAGAGAGGGAGAAAAGTAGAGGGGTAAATGGCATTGATGGTGATGATGATGATGATGAAGACAACACTATTCTTGTACAGATGTCTCTGATAATGTAGGGTATAACAGACATCTGTGGATCTGTGATTAGGGATTCTCTCTGAGTCATGAGAAGAATTTGATAATGACTGGCTTGCTATCTATTGTGTATGAGTGGGTTGGCAGGCTTGGTAGTTGAGCCCAGAGAGACCTCTATGCTGATGTGAGGAGGGCAGAGAGAGAGAGAGAGAGGATTCAAGACAGCCGATCACCAACGTAACAATATCAGCACGGTAATAGAGAGGGATTATTATTGGATGCTCAGACCACCTGGGGATTAGGCTCACATCCAGTCACACACACACGCACTCGCAGACACACACACACACACACAAACTGCCTGTCTGGTGTGGTGTCTGGTTTGGAGAAGAGACAAATTAAAGAGGGGGTTCATTCATCCGCTAATTTAGTTCGGTCACACGGACAGTCAAACACGTTCCGCTGGACCTCTTTACCGGTTTACAGGTTGTCCCCTGGCGTCATGTTGGCTCTGAGCTACAAACACAAACATCTCTCTCTCTCTCTCTCTCTCTCTCTCTCTCTCTCTCTCTCTCTCTCTCTCTCTCTCTCTCTCTCTCTCTCTCTCTCTCTCTCTCTCTCTCTCTCTCTCTCTCTCTCTCGTAACTAGGGTTATGTTGGGAACTCTATGTTGGTTTTTTGTTAGGTTCCCAAGTAGAGGCAGCTGGTTGCGTTGCCTCTAATTGGGAATCCTATTTAAGTTGTTTCCCTGGAAGTCTGGACATGGGAGGAGATCCTGGCAGGTAAGGGACCCTGGAGGCAGGCTGGGGAGTATCGCCGTCCCAGGGAAGAGTTGGAGGTAGCTATGGCAGAGCGGCAGCAGTACGAGGGAACACGGCTGGCGAGGAAGCCCGAGAGGCAGCCCCCCAAATTTCTTTTGAGCCAGGTGGAGCCAGGTGGAGACCTGAGCCAACTCCCCGTGCTTACCGGAGTGAGCGTTGCACTGGTCAGGCACCGTGTTATGCAGTGAAGCGCACGGTGCCTCCAGTGTGCGTTCAGAGACCGGCACGGCCTGTTCCTGCTCCACGCATCAGGTCACCTGTGCGCATCGCGAGCCCAGCACGTCCTGTTCCTGCTCCACGCACCAGGTCCCCTGTGCGCATCGAGAGCCCAGCACGTCCTGTTCCTGCTCCACGCATCAGGTCCCCTGTGCGCATCGAGAGCCCAGCACGTCTTGTTCCTGCTCCACGCATCACATCAGGTCCCCTGTGCGCATCGAGAGCCCAGCACGTCCTGTTCCTGCTCCACGCATCAGGCCCCCTGTGCGCATCGAGAGCCCAGCACGTCCTGTTCCTGCTCCACGCATCAGGTTCCCTGTGCGCATCGAGAGCCCGGCACGGCCTGTCTCTGCTCCACGTACTAGGCCTCTAGGATGTCGTCCCAGCCTGGTACGTACTGTTCCTGCTCCACGTACCAGGTCTCTAGGATGTCGTTCCAGCCTGGTACGTACTGTTCCTGCTCCACGCACCAGGCCTCTAGGGTGTCGTCCCAGCCTGGTACGTACTGTTCCTGCTCCGCGCACCAGGTCTATAGGGTGTCATCCCAGCCTGGTACGTACTGTTCCTGCTCCACACACCGGGCCTCTTCTCGGGTCGGTACGGCCCGCACTGGAGCCGCCACCGACAAAGGCCCACCCGAAGTCCCCCCCATTGACTCTAGGTGGCGGTCGGATTCCGCACCTTTGGGGGAGGTACTGTCACGCCCTGGCCATAGAGAGCTCTCTAGGTTTCTGTCACGTCCAGGCCTGAGAAGACAGGCTGGAGTGTTTAGTTTTGTTTTTGGTGTAGGGTTTCTTCTGTTCTAGGTTATATATTTCTATGTTGGGGTAATGGTTCCCAATTAGAGGCAGCTGAGTGTCGTTGTCTCTAATTGGGAACCATATATATGTTTGTAGTTTTCACTTGGGGTTTGTGGGTTATTGTTTTGAGCATAGCTTCATTGTGTGTATTAGTCTATGTTAATGTTGCAATCGTCGTTCTGTTTATTGTTTTGCCCAGTTACGTGAGTTACGTTTCATAATAAAAGCATGTATACTGGATGCCTCGCTGCGCCTTGGTCTGTCCCTTCCGGAGATCGTGACAGTTTCTCTATGGTGTGTTGGGTCAGGGCGTGACTAGGTTTATGTAGGGAACTCTATGTTTGGTTTTGGTTAGGTTCCCAATTAGAGGCAGCTGGTGGTCGTTGCCTCTAATTGGGAATCCTATTTAAGTTGGTTCCCTGCCCCACTTGCCTTGTGTGTTTGTATTTGTGTGTGTGTACCTGTGTGTGCCACACCTGTGTGACGGTCTGTTCATTGTTTTCTGCCAGTTGCACTGAATAAAGTATGTATACTGGAACCCTTGCTGCATTTTGGTCCGCTCCATCAGAAAACCGTGACTCTCTCTCTCTCTCTCTCTCTCTCTCTCTCTCTCTCTCTCTCTGTCTGTCTCTTTATGTGTGTCTGTCTCTCTCTCTGTGTGGCTCTCTCTCTGTCTCTCTCGCGCTCTATTCCTACCTCCCTCAGTCAGGCACAGGGGCGATCAACAGACCGCAGAATAAAAGAAACACAAGTAAATTCCATAGCAACCAGAGACTTACAGGCTAATGTCTTTGAAATTACTTCAGGGATGAAAGGACAGGAGACACACACGTGAACAGATACACACACACACACGTACACATCCATTCCGCGTGTTTACAGGGTAAAAACAGAAACAACTCAAAGGGTTAAGCTTAGGTATTCATTCTGAGTGGTTAAGGTTGAGGCTAGGGGTTGGGGAAGGCTGTTTCCATCAAGTATCATAAAGATCTCTCCCTGCTTGTTACAGCATTGTGAACTGCTGTGGTGCAGTGGTATCAGTAGTGTGCTCTGACTCCAAACATCATGAGTTTCCGGCCAGTGCTCAGGCTCCTCTCCCCCACCTAGGGTTGCCAACTGTCCCGTATTAGCCAGGATGTCCCTTATATTGGGCTAAATTGGTTTGTCTCATACGGGACCTCCCTTGTCCCGTATATTCATCCAATCACAGTATAGCGTAAACGCGCCAATTCCTGCAAAGTAATTTCTGTTGTTCGGTCGGTTTGGCATATCAAGGAAATATGGATAAACCTGCAAAAAAAGAAAAGACTGTGCAGCTACAACAAACAATGGGAAGTAAAAAAGACGATGACTGGTGACTGGACGAAAGCTTTCTGTTACTTAATGCCGTCGGGAATTCTCAATTGGCCACGGAGGGGAGAATGGCCTAACTCAGAATGCATCCACAGAAATGCACAAGAAGGCCATGCTAGCTAAAGCAGCTAGCAATACCGGTGCATTCTTCGTGACGTCTCCTGCGGGAAATGACAAAATCACGGCAAGTGAAGCCTCGTATGTATTCCATACGGTTAAACACGGACTCAGCTACGACAGTCTTGTTCAGCTCAACGGTGCTTTGTTTCATGACTCAAATGTTGTGAAGAAGATGCACTTGGAAAGAACGAAAGCGGAGATAGTTACAATTTATGTTTTAGGACCAAAGACTGTTTGGGATATTTTGGATGATCCGTCCCCGATCGAAGGTGAGCCCGTGTATTCCTCTGTGATGCCTCAAACCCTGGAAATAGAAAAATTGTTCCAGTGTGCGTGAGAAATCTCTGTGTCTGATTGAGTGCAGTGCGAGTTACTGGACTTTTATGAAGACAGTGATGAAACTGCAGATGGCATACATCAAGCTCCGATGAACTGTCTGGAAAAGCATGAACTGGATATTAGACACATCACAGCCTATGCAGCAGATAATGCCAATGTCAACTTTGGAAAACACCTCTCCGGTTACCAGTTATTGAGCAGTGCCAACAATCGCATTCTGAAAGCTAATTGCCCAGCTCACATAGCTCATAATGCCTGCAAGCGCGCCTGCGATCAGCTGTCAATAGATATTGAGACAATTGTTTTAAAGATCGACAGCCACTTCTCAGTATCTGCTTCCCGAAGAGAGGAACTGCGTGCATTTTTTGCCTTTGTTGACATTGAGTGGCGTGAAATTCTGCGACATGTTTGCACACGATGGCTCTCTCTTCATCCAGCTGTCGATCGTCTCCTGCAAAGCTGGCCAGCTCTTGCTTCATACTTCAGGTCCCTTGGGGAGGCCTGTTCTGTGGCACTGACAGGTATTTTTGAATATGAGGAAAAAACGGAAGCTGCTGACGTTTATCTGTGCTTTTTCCACAACGTGGGGTGTGTTTTTGACCAACTCGTAAAAAAGCTGGAGGGAACAACGCTCTGCATCACAGATGTTTACGAGGAAGTCCGAAAGTTCAAACTGAAGATGCTTCAGCAGAAACAGGACAGCTTTTTTGGATACCAGACCAAGCAGCTGATGAGCAAACAATTGTCAGCACAAAGGTCAAAGCAGCAACAGGACTTTGTGAAGTTCTATGACACTGTCATTACTTACATTGACAAGTGGTTTGATTTCTCACCAGAAAATGTAATAGTGAAACTGAAACCGATCGGCCTCTATGAGGAGCTCTCCTTCACTGACCTGGAGCAGGTGGTGGTTGCCCTCAAAATGACAGAGACAGTCAGTATGGACCAACTCTATGAAGAGTTTTGTGCTAGCCAGGAGGAAATACAGAAAGCCAGACAGGATACCACAAAATCCACCAGTGGGTGGCAGT